>MRSU01007278.1:0-10040 GCA_008369845.1 Trichomonas gallinae
TCACCTTAATTTTTCCGCCAAAGGTTATTCTATGGCGAGGGCCTTCACCATACTATTGGCTGGCATGGCACGAGCCTTATTTAAAACTATACTATTTGTTTATTTAATGACGTCTCCTTATTTTAAAGGCTTCAAACAATATTAAATAAGCCAAAAAATAAAAAAGCACCTAATAATTTATAAATTTATCATGATCAAAATTAACTTTTTGATAAAAATGTTAATAGCATAATCTTGTGTTTCAATCCTAATGATGATGAAGATCATTTTTAACAGATAAAATTATTTTTTACGCAAAGAGAAAAAACTATATCAATAATAATTTTTATTTTAATAGAATGTATTCATAACATAAGTAAAAATAGATATTATATATATGCTTGACATTGAAAACAACTCATCCAATGTATTTATCTATTGAATATAATTTGTAAATAGTAGGGGCATTGTTTCAACTTAAATTAAAGGTTAATTTTATGTTCATGGTAATTGTATCTGATTGATATAATCTAAAAAGATCAAGATTAAAGTTCGGATGAAATTGGCTTAGTTTCTGGTCTGCAATGATCTGGAAGTGGCTCCCCAAAGATCATAGACATGTAAACATCAACCGATTTGCTTGATCTTGGCAACATTTGATGGATGTAAATTAATTTCGATGAATTGAAGTTGTAGCATCTTAAATCTTTCTTGTTCCAGTTGTTGCAGACCCAATCAAGTCCTTTGGAGCCAACAAGTCCATCTCCTTCCATCATAATTGGAGTTCCGAAAATTCCTTTCGACATATCCATTCCTGTTGTCAAATGGATTCCGCTGTTGTACACAATGTTTGTCGGAACATCAAGTGGCTTGTGTGGTTTCTCAGTAAGCTTGAAATTGGCTTCAGCCATTAAACGGTATTTTTCCGGTAAAATTTCGCGGATGTATTGAAGATATTCGTTTCCTTTGTACTTCTTTCCATCTTTTGTGATGAGTAGTGTATCATTTTCATAGTAGAATGAATTAGGAGCGTGGATATGAAACATTCCAAGCGAATTAATGAAATCTGTAAGGATTTCAGTCTTATAGAATGGAACAAATGGAAGAGTGTGGCGTACTAATCCAGATAAAGCTGTTCCACTGCCACTCCATGAAGGAGCACTCATTGTTACACCATCGATGTACTTTTGGCGCCATTCTGGTGTTGTTTTCTCTGTAAGTAATACATAAATAACCCATCCACCAAGTGAGTGCGAGAAAAGATGAACTTTTGTATTTTGATTAATTTCATAAGCATGCTCGATCAATTTAATTAAGTTATCGTAGTACTTTCCTAGATGTGCAACACCAAGCCTCCAATCATATGGAGCGCCGAACAAATTTTGGCCTTCTTTATAACCTCTTTGCTGAAGACGAGCAATTATTTTGTCCATATACTTGAAAAGTCTGTATCCGAATATACTAGGTCCAGTGCCCATGATATTATCAAGAGATCCAAAGCCTGGAACATTGATCGTAACGTTTTCCTTGGAAACTGATGATTTCATTGCTGGATCATAGTCGAGAGAGAAGTAATCAAGATAACAGTTGATATATGGAGGAACAAAAGAGAAAATGTCTAACCATGATAATTTGTTAGTCAAAGATTTAGGGCAATACCATGAATAATGGCGTGTAGAATTAGCTTCTAAGCGTGAGCGCATCGCTCCTGGAATAAGAATAATTGGTTTTAAGCTGATTGAAAAAATCGCAAAAAATGCAAACATGTAAAATAGTTTTTGTCATGTAAAATATAATTTGTTATGTAAAATAATTTTCGTCATGTAAAATATAATTTGCATTTGACAATAAAATTCAATGCTTTATGATGTCAATTGATATATTGTTATGACAAATAAAGTTCAATTTGACTTTATATATTAAATTTGTTCAATTTACTTCATTTCTAAATATTATTGCACCTGAAAAACACTCTTGGTGTAATATTGTAACATACCAATAATTTCAAAATATATTGTTCTGAATAGAGAAATTCATGATAACAACTTTGAAAAGAATCTGCTATCATTATGAATCTTTCATTTTTACTGTGATTTCCATTTTAATATTGTTAAATTTCAAATAATAATAGCAATAAAACACAATAACTTTCATATTGATTATATATATCCAATTATGGTCATTCAAATAATGCTATTGAATAAATATTTTTTTTTCAGATGAAATATTCACTATAACATAAAAACAGATATGATGCAAGTCCTTAAATGATGCTGCTGATGGAAATATCCAATAATTCATCAGCGAAATTGAAAGCAAACTCAATGAGATCATTTGTCATGAAATCTCTAGCATCATTGGCAAGTTCTTCATTGATATTTTTTGTATATTTCTGCCTACCACCAAATAATGAACAAACAAATGCGATAAATCTATCACGTGATACTCCTAATAAATCATATTCAGAAATAACCTCATTTGTGACATCAAGAACCAATTGTGCGAATTCATCTCTAATTTTCCACGTAAAAGCAGTGTTGTCTGTAAGCTCCAATAAAGTCCTTTGCCTAGAAATATCTTTCCAAAATTCGTGTGTGATGATTGATTCTAAGAATTTGTAGATATCATTACCTTGCTGTGGTGGTTTGACTTTTGGTAGTTTAATTCTTTTGTGATCATAATTAATTATATCTATATCTAAATGATCTGGAGAAATGATTGCATCATAGTCCTCAACTTCTGAATCAAGAGAAGGTAGATATTCTGGGATTGATTCAATGAGAGATGATTCCATTTTGATTTCTGATTTGATTTCTTCTTCTTCGCTTGAATATTTCTCAGAAGACTTGCTAAGACGAATATCAAGGACTGGAGGACGACGATCAAGAAGATATATTTCTTCATTCGAAGGAATGTGTGAAATTTTTGAAATTTTTTGTGGTATGCGTTCAATTTCAGGTGGAATCCAGTTTTTAAGGCCTGGGCATCTTAGGAGAGCCATTTGGATACTTTTCATCATCAAATACTTTAGGAATTGGCCTTTTTTGAACGATTTTTGGTTGCCGAGATTTTTTAAGCTTTTTGATTGGCGAAAATTTGGATTCTGCAATTTTCTCTGTGATAATTGGCTTTTTACGCTGTGGTTGTGGAGTTTTAGGATATTTTTTAGGTTTTTCTAAAATTTGTGATTTTCTAACTGGTATAAGACTAACAAATGATTGTGAAGAATGTTTTTCTGTATATTCTGCAGGTATTGTATATGAAGGGATGATTTTTTCAATTTCATTTATTAATTGAGCTTTAGTTGGATAATAGAATATGTGCGAAGAAGTAAAATCTATAAGTGAGCGTTGTAAACACCGAGAATAAAATGCTGTCCACCATTTCAAGAAATAATGAGCTTTAATTTCAATTTTCATACTTCTAAATGAAAATGCCTTGTTTTCAGGTTTTGGTGCTGTTTTCATAGGTTTGACTGGAATTTGAGGCTCTGGTTTTTCAAAGATTTTGGATTCAGAAATTTTCTTCGTTGGAAACTTTTGATGAACATTAATAGGTCTTTCTTTAGTAACTTGAGCTTTTGATTTAAGTATTAGTGAAGAAATCAACGTTTTATTCCATCTCGAAAAATAATATCGTAATCTAAGCTGAATGAATGCTGTAACTTGAGTATTTATATTGGGGTTTTGCTTTTTCGGTGACTGCTTTACCGGAGAAACAGAATGTAATTTCGTTATTTTGGTTTTTGGTGTTTCAGCGACTTTTTTTCGAATATCATGTATTATGGGAGAGTTATGTGATGCTTTGTCATTGATTTTTGATTGCGGTGTCGACGCTCTCTCTTTCGTTGAAGATTTTTTAATTTTTTTTTCTTTAGGAACGGGTACAGGCTGGCCTGCAAGAATCAGATTGATTGCATTCATTTGAGAGATAGCGCTGCTTATTAAAGCAGCGCTATCACTCATATATCAAAAATTCAAAGATAATGAATTTTTTTTTAAACGTTCACACAAACACAACAACATTCTAATACATTAAAAACCTCAATTTTGAAGTTTGAAATCCCTAATATGATTAATGTTTCTATCAACTAAAATTTTTGAATTTAACAGTTGTTAAAAATGGAGTATATCATTGAGATGAAAGTTTCAGTCATTAAAATTAGCTTTCAAGCCTTCTTTGCCTTCATTAAATTATTCTTCAATATATTAATAACAAATTATTAGTATTAATGCTTGTAATTTTTAATTATTGGGTTGTATATGTCATATTATAAGTCTTTAGTTTCTTGGATATCGAATCTTAATTATCATGAAATTTTTTATTGTTGTTATCAAATAGACAAGCGTGATTTTGTGATATTTTATGTGAGGAATCATTTTATTTTATTTGATATCCAGTAATAATGAATATATAAAATGTTTGCATATCAAAACATCGATTTAGCCTTTTGTATTTAAATAGTATAATCGCTTCATCATGAACAATATGGATGCATACACTATATATGTTGGAAATTGATCAGTTAATTATTGCCAAAAATGATTCGAATAATATTGTAAATAAACAATTAATTTATAATGTATTTAACATATGGATATTATATATTGATCGTAAAATAAAAAATAACTTTAATTCGATTAAAAAAAGCATGATCATCCATTTTTCCTTCAAAAATAACAATAATATATAACAATGAAATTATTGGATGAAAAACTAGAAAAGTTACGATAAAAATGTAAATATTATTTTAGTTTACATTTTTAGGTCGTAATCGAAAAATAAATGAAATATCTTAACTTTCTTTTGAGATTTCGAATTAGTTTATGCATAACATTGGTGTTGTATCAAATGCAGAAACTATTTGCTTCAGAAGTTACTCGATTCACTTTGCTGGCGTTTTAGAAAATTCACTTTTATGTCACCGAGGAAAAAATCTCACTTTTCTTTTTTACACCTCTCAATTATCGGTCCAATGATTTTTGATTATTGTTTAATATTTCGATTATCTTTTTAGAGGATAAAACATAAAAGTGACATTAAATGAGTGGATCTATTTTTACGAAAGAAGAGCTTCAAAAGCTTAAACAACAGTTCGAAGAATTCGACCTCGACAACAATGGCGTTCTCGGTCGTGATGAAGTAGCTCAAATCTTAGCAGCAGCAGGCGATTTTGTCGACATGTTAATGGTTGTACTATTATTCGAAAAGTATGATAAAAATAAAGATGGTTTCATCGATGAAAACGAATTTATCGACTTCTGTTCACATGTTGAATCCCGCGATAAAGAATTCTTATTGCGCGAAATTTTCAGCATATGCGATACCGATCATAATAGGTACTTAGATTTACCCGAAGTTATAAGGCTTGGAGGCTTGATGGGAATTAATATTACTCGTGAAGATGCAAGTGCCACCCTTGATAACTTAGATCAAAACAATGACAGAAAGGTAAGTGTTGAAGAGTTCCTTGCTATCATTGGAAACTCTAAATAAAAAACGAATCTATTTTAAGACTACTGAATAGTACGATTTTGTGTCTATTTTAGCAACTGCTAATATACTATTTACATTCAAAAATCAATATATCGAAATTGAAAACAACTTATAAAAGATATTTTTATATTGAAATTTTATATCTTGAAAATACAACTTTTACAATTTCATAAACAATAGATCTATTCTATTTAAATAATTTATACAATGGTAAATACAGTTTTCAAGAAAAAATCAATTTGTTAAAATTTTGAACTAGAAAAACATAGTATCTTTTTATTACAACTCCCTGACAGGGAATTAAAATCAAATAAGAGACTGGAGAAGCGAACTTGCGGCTTCAGTTTGTTTGATATGAGCAAACTTGTTCCTTTTAACAGGACAGATGCATGCCAGCATCAAATAGACTGATGTTACGGTTGTAAAAGCAATATCAACAGCAATTAAAGTATATTGCGCAGCTTCTGAAGTATAAAACTTGAGAATGAACGTAGATCGATCTGGATATACAACAGTTGGTAAATCAGACTTCAAATCACTTGTTTTCAGACGATCCCAATTTTGTACGAATCGAGAGATGATGTATGACATTCTTTTTGCAGCGAGAATGATTTGTGCCTTAGCTTGAGGTTGACCTGCCTTTACGTAATCTGAATCAGGAGTGATATAAGATCCTTCAGTTGTATTATATGCATATCTAACTGCAATATCATGTGAGTGCAATGCCCACTTTGTCACATTCAAATCTTGCACTTCTGAATCGGATGGAATCTTATCCATGAACTCGAAAATTAATTTTTGAACCATTTCTTCTGAGAAAGAGTCTGATGGATATGCGAAAACGGCTGAATCCCACAAGTAATGCAATTTGGAGATCTTATAATTGCCAGGTGTTGAAATTGGGAAATAATTTCCACCGTAATCAGCTTTTGGAGCGCCATTTTGCATTGTATAACGGTCGACACAATGAACTGGTGTGTGCACATCAGCAACTAAGTGAAGCAGCATTCTAATATCGAAATTTATTGCCCATTTACTTGTTGTTGTTGGATCTAAGAAGGAATCAATCAAGTGTGTCAATGCAGATGTAATATTATATACAGATGGTGTATCTTTTTCTCCAAAACCAGGACAATTATCGATTAATGGAATATCAATGAAATGCCATGGTTTAAACGATGTTATCTGATCGCTTCCACGCGAGTTTGATGCAATTTCATCAAGCCAGCTACCAGAAAGCGTAAATATCGTTTTTTCATCCAGCCAAGAATTCATGATTTCTTGGATAACTCTTCTTTGTCTATCAGTGAGGTCATTCCACGATACCCTGGCGACCATTTCGTGTGGCCCAGACCACCATGAGAATGCTAAACTCAATAAAAAAGCAAAAATCATAAATTTTGATCTGTCAAATCTGACCGTCACTTTTCTATTTGACAAACTTAAGATTTACTCTTAAAACCTCATAAATAAGCTTTCCGTGGTGAGGAAACCCAAAATACACCAAAATTCCCGAAATTTCGAAAAATTCCAATCATAAAAGTGACAAGACGATGGAAATTGTAAATTTAATTTTTACTTATTTTTCATTCTAGAATGAACATCATGCTACAACAATTATTAATACTATATAATTACTGCCTCTATCAATAATCCACAAATCTATGTGCAATGAATTACTTATGCTAAGAATAAGGTGTCCTAAGACAATGTAATATCTCAAGATAGGCATGATATTTAGGCATTATTGTTATACCAATATAGTTCTCTTTTATGTTATGCAATTATAGTAAAATAAAGTACTATACACATTTGCAATATAATTTTTTCCCCTCATTTTTTAAACTCACCCATTTTTAGGACATAAAAAATAAAATAAAATAAAATAAAAAAAAAAAAAATTAACAGAGGTGTAATCAATCAATTGATTTCTAGTCGACAATTCATCGATTGTGCTGACAGATATATGAACAACTTATTATTTATTGTCATTTTTGTTGGATGTAAGCGGAATGAATAGATGAATTTCAATTGTTAAACTCGATTCATAATATTCAAAGTATTATTGTTCAGCATAACAGAATCAGTATTTTGAATAATAATATAGCCATATTTCATTAAATTTTTGCTTCATTTAAATGAATTGAGTATCGACAGCATTAATATTTGCTGCATAAAAAGAACAACTAAATTTTTTAATGAATAAACATATACATCTATATAAATCTCTATTACAAATCAAGTTAAAAGCTAAAATGCAAGAATGAGGTCTTGTGACATAATATTATCAGAATTTATCTGTGGATTTTCTTCGGTTGCAGAATAGTAATCGAAATTAAGCATATAAACAATTGCCAAAATCGCGCAATTCAGGGGATAAGTTCCCAAAAAGTAAATCCAAAACTTTTGACGCTCATATTTAAGACTCAATATTGACGGCTCATAAATCACTGAGTTTAGAGTCTCTCTTGAGATTACTCTCATTATATCAGTAATTCCGAAAATGAAGAGGGAAACTTTCATGTATTTCCTTATTACTGGCGGCAATAATGAAGATACTCGCGAGAAAATGAAACCAATGGACATAACAATGAAACAAAAAATAAGGACAATGTTTTCAGTGATGAAATTTTGAACTGCATTTGCAATATCCCAAATTTTTTTATGTTTTTCAAAAGGAAAGTTGAGGTACATCATTACTACATGGACAAACAAATAAACTAGAAATAGATACTTCAAAAACAATGTGAAATACATCATAAGTTTGGCGCCTTTAACATCGAAAGTTATGAGAACACTTATCACGGCGATGAAATATTGTGAATACGCTATATCATGTATATCATCGATAAGATAACTCAAATAATACATTGTGTCTTCGTTGTAGGTATGTACGTCTCTATACCAAATATGAAGATAAATTCGCATAAAAATATCGAATATGCACGCAAATATTAGAAATAATGGGACTGTATTATTAGATGTGATCTTAAATTTAGTTAATTGTGCTCCAATAAAACATAATGGAAACGAAAAAATAATTCCAACGAAAAGTTCAATATAAAGACCTTTAGAATCGCATCCATAGAGTGGGGAAAAGAATCCAAAGGTGCACGGCTTCAAGCGAGCCAAAACATTAATGATCTTTGATACATCTTCAGACATTATAAAATTTTGGCAATTTGACACGTATATATCTTTATTCATGCAAAGCTATTGTTCGAAAAGTGACAACGGATAGATCTATCCGACACTTTTTGTCATTTAACAAATGTCATTTTTTTTTGTTAAATATCAATTTTAGCATTATACCCTAAAACAAATTAAAATTAACATAACCTCCTTGTTTTATACATATAGGCGCCGTATTTAGGTGGAACACTATGACATAAAAATTTTGAAATTTTTCAAATCAGGGATATTATCACACGTATTATAGAATTTGATTATTTTACTATCATATATAATGTTTTATCTATGAAATAGTTATATTATCCATCAATATTTTATTTCAATAATTTTTTTGATATTAGGATTCAATAAATGACGAAAAGAATGAAATTTTATATCATAGCTATTAATACGTGAGTGCTTAATTCATTGGTGTTGAGATATCAAATAAAATTTCGTAGTAGAAAAGAAAAAATGAATTTTGTAATAGATCTTTACAAAGTAAATGTTTACAATATTCTAAATCTAGTGTGGTTTTGTTAAGGGTTTAAACATGATTTCGTGCTTATATTTCTCCGGATGGTCTGGAGAGTAAAGAGAAGGCGATGTCTTATGGAATTGATAATTCATGCTGTTTAATATTTCCATATAGTCTGTATCTGCTTTGAAAACTAAAGTTACACATGCTTGAACACCAATCTTGAGCCCAATTAACTCCACGGCCTGAATTAAAAATTTAGACAAGCCAGAGTTCTTGAACTCTTCCTCTGTTTGGACGTCGAAAATAAAAACGACAAAATCTCCATCATATTGCTCAAATCTAAAATGGATATAGCCAACTGGCTCATCCTCTCCTTTGTATGCAACGAGAAAACGCGAATTTCTATTTAATATTTCCTCTTGCTTTGTTTCTTCATCCCATTGCCAAGATTTTTGATAAATATCGCTCATATTTTTGATTGTTAGATTTAGTGCCCATTCTGAGATATATTCCGGTATTTTGCTATGCGATAATATTGATAAATTGTGTCCGTCTGGATCGAATGAAATTAGCTTTGGAATTAGAGGCATGTAGTCTACGATATCCTGTGCCTCATTGACTTTTTGCTGGTTCTCTGAGATCTTTTTAGCTTTTTCGCGGAGCTCTTTCCTAAGCTTGTCCGACGACATAGATTTTTTCTTTTTATCGTCCTGATTCCACACTTTTATTTGCTTTCCAGGCTATAAATATGATGATATTTATAAATTTGCAATATAACTACTTAACCATTTTTAAGTTATCTTAACATATTATTAATTAAACCACCAAACGTAGAGTCCCAGTAGTATATTGGTTAGAATGGATCCTTGACACGGATCAGAGGCCAGTTCGATTCTGGCCTGGGACATTTTTT
>MRSU01007280.1:0-10072 GCA_008369845.1 Trichomonas gallinae
AAAATATGTGGACCAAAAGACTTAAGTTTGTTCAATCGAGCATTTTTGCGAAATAACGGAAAAATATTTGATGGCCCTTTACCCTGTATCACTTTTCGCGAGCGAACCCTAAATCCAAAATCAGCGAATTCATCATTTAAACGGCCAGTTCGCATATCCCTATGTTATGCAATGAAAAAGTGGACCTAGATATTTCAAAGAATCAATTGATTTACGTTAAGGTTAATTGTAACCAATTGTTATAAAAGTATAAAAACAAGATAACATAATTTAGAAATAAAAGTTACCCGGTAATTTATATTTTTACATGTGAAGCATATAAAAAGCCGTCGAAGAAATCTCAATGATTCAAATGAACGAACTTCAATCCAAAGAACAACTTGTTGAACGACAAAATGAATTCCATCAATTGAAGGTCCAGGAAAATGATTTTTTTCATGGGAGCTTGTGTAACTTCCAATTGCATATCCCCAACTGTCATATAATGGAGATCCGTCAATTTTTGTTGATGCTGAGCTTGATTTTGCGAATCCGAAAAAAGATAGGAATTTATCACCATCTTCTTTACTATAATTAACATCAAATTTGCTTGTATCAATGAAATAACTTTGACTAAAGATTTGGTATTTTGAGATTTGTGGATATTCAAGTAAAAACTTGTATTTGTTGTCAATTAAAAATAAATTGGAGCTGTTCTTAACATCACCAATGATGCTGAATATATTTTTTCGATAGACATGATATACATTTTCTTCTTTGAAAAACTCTCCGAAACGCGAGTCATGATGTAGAACTAGTAGCCAACTTCTATTATACTCATATTTTAGTCTGTATCCGCCTAAAGTGAACGAATTATTAAAATTCGAATCACTGTAGTTTGATATAGATTCTACAGAATAAACCATTATATAGAAAATTAAAAAGTGACATTTTTACAAAATTCGTTATCACAATTTTTCAGTTTCATGTTCATTATTTTGCGATTTTCGGGGGACTTTTGAGAGAATTGAAGTGAAGCTCAATTACTCATACGTGTTCCTGCATTTGAAACAAGTGTGAAGTTTGAATGGAACAAGATTTTTTAATTTTAGACTTGAATTTATCTTCAAAATAACAATGAAAAGAACCGGTTCTTTTTCAAAAAAATTAAGCAAAAGTGACAAATGTAAAATTTTGTGTAAAAGTGACATACATAAAATGGATGAAGCTTCTAAATTGAAATTTGCTCAAGATATTGCAGAGTATAACAACAAAATGCAAGATTTTTATACATTAGAGGAGATGCTCGACTCGGTATCAGAAGAAAGTATTGTTGAAATCTCAAGATTTATCTTGACTCACTTTCATAACAACTATAACCAAATATTCTCACTGATCTTATATGTATCATCAATCAGACATCTTCACTGGGAAGAATTGCTTAAATTATTTTCTGTTATAAACAAATATCACAAATGCGATATTCCAATATTATCAATGCGTTCATATTACAAACTGTTTTCGCAATGCTTAGTCCACCTTGGAGTCATTCCCGATGAATTTGGCAAGCTATATGGAGAAAAGAGAAGTTTGACAGAAATTATCCGTTATTTTCCTGAGGATTCATTTGGCCAAATAATATCAAAAGATGATGTTGAAAAATTAATACAGAAAACATCTGAAATCGGTTATGAGCAAACAATGGAAGAAGAAATGAAAGAATATAAGATGAAAAATCCACTTCAATTTGCCGCGAAATATGGTGCAATCAAATGCTTTAAATTTTTGATGAATAACGGTTATGATATCAAAACTTCTTTTGTTGATGGAACAGCTGTTTGTGGTGGAAATCTGGAAATCATCAGACTTGTAGCTCAAGCAGGTGGTAATTTTAAAGGATGCGCAAGAATTGCTGTACAATGGCATCAATATGATATTTTGCAGTGGCTCAGAATGAATTATGAAAATGAATCTAAGTATGCTTCAATTATTGACTGTATCGAGTTCCATAATTACAGAGCTTTGTCCTTGTTCTTGACACCAGATACTCAATTTGTTGACCTTCCAAATAATTCTCATCTTTACACAGCAAGCTCTCAAGATTTTTATTATTTCATCAAGAAAATTTTGTTGCCTTATTCCAATCTTGACCTGAATATCAAGATTCAATCTGGATCAACACCATTATGCGTTGCATCGCAAAATAAATGTACAAAGATCGTGAAACTTCTATTGCAAAAAGGAGCAGATCCTAACATTGCTGGAAAATCAGGCTGCACGCCCCTATTCTTTGCTTGTCAGAATGGAAATCTCGAGATTGCTCAAGCATTGATACAACATGGCGCCTCTCTGACACCAATGAATAACTCAAATCATGGAATGATTTTTGCAGCATCATATAGCAGAGATCCATCAATCCTAAAAATGCTGGCTGAAGTAATGTCATTTGCATGCATTGATGGTTATTCCGCTTTAATTAACTGCTGCACCAATAACTTTTATGAAAATATACATGTTCTTGTTGACAATGGAGTTCCTTTATACATGGAAGATAATGTTACTTTAACATCTCCACTTATTGCTGCATTACAGAACAAATCAATCGAATCAATGCTAATTTTAGTTGAGAATAAGGCAGACGTCAATCTTGCTGTTGACGGAATCTCTCCATTGATTGCTGCATCACTGTCTGGACACATTGAATCTGTTAGATTACTGATTGAAAACGGGGCTGATATAAATTTTGTTGGCCAACATGCTGTGACTCCTTTGACTGCTGCGTGCTCAAGTGGAAAACTTGAAATTGTTGAACTTTTGATCAACTGTGGAGCTAAAATGGACTATGATGGAATCCTCATTGCAGCAATTAAAAGTGCAAACTTTGACATTATTAAGCTAGTTTACAACAAAGGCTGCAAAATCGAATTTGAGTCCAATGAAATGATTATGATGGCATTGCTTGAGAAAAATTTACCACAAGAAACTCAGATCTTACAATTTCTTCTTGACAACGGATTTGATGCTTCTAATGGAATTTTCTTAACACAGGCAACAAAACTCCAAAGGTATGATCTTGCAAATGTAATATTGGATTTCTACAAAGATAAAGGAAATTTGTTCCTTGAAGAGAAGGATATTCGTGGACAGACACCTATTTATTTAAGCGTTGGTGATAATGCTACACTTGAAAAATTATTAAACTTGGGAGTTAATGTTGACAATCGCAATGAAAATGGAGCAACAGCTTTGTGCTATGCAGCACAAATTGGTGATTTCAATGCTGCAGCAATGCTGATTCAAAAAGGTCATGCTGATGTTAATGTCATCATGAATATTGGTGCAACAGCACTCTATGTTGCTGCTCAAAACAATAATGTTCAAATCGTTAATCTATTATGCGAAAATGGTGCCAAAGTTGATCTTTGTGCTGAAAGAATTCCAACACCTCTTTATATTGCATCCAAAAAAGGATTCTATGATATTTCAAAAATATTGATTGAGCATGGCGCGGATAAGAATTGGAGTAATGGAAATAATTCGATCATTGATGTTACTACAAATCCTATGATTCGCAATTTGCTGCAACAGAATCAACAATGATCGATTTATTTAAATGATGACTGGTTGTTTCATGTGCATTTTGTTGTTGATATTCGACTAAATCCACTGAATGATTCTGCACTCATGAGCTCTATCAAAAGCCGGATTATCGTCGCTTGTGCAGAATCATATCCTCAGGGTCAGCCAGGTGTAATGTTTGAATCTAAAACTGTCAATAATTTCATGTTTGGTGGTAGCCAAATACATGGAAATCTCGGCATTGGTAAAGATGGACTCTCAGGTTCGGATAACAAAGGTGCCTCTGGTGGCTTTGGTTCTGGCTATAGGAGTGGGTATTACGGAAGAAATCTACCTACTCAAGAAAATGGCTATGAATATGGAGCGACGGGTGGGAGTTCGTATATAAGCTGGTATCCTGGATGTATAAATCTGTTTCTCCAGATTCTCTTGATTGTGATCGAGGCCCTGTCCATTTCTCTAATATTTTCTTCACAAACACCATGATGCTATCAGGTGACATTCTCATGACACAGCCCGATGGCACATACAACACAGACCACTATGGCCATGGTGCATGCAAAATCACGGTTATTTCTTTGAATTGTCAGACACTGTGTATTTGCGGCATCTCACATATCAACTACTTTTTGTTTTTTATTGTTGATTTATCATCATTAAATTAAAACTTTGTACCAATTATTTGCATATTCTTTCGTTATACTATATCAGAAAAGTTCCAAATCATACGATTATGTTGAGCATCACCAATTTTTTTTTTAACCAATCATATCCAATGATTTGTTACAGTCAAAGTTACACGTTAAGCATTGTCTTACTTCTTATTGTTGCTGAGTAATTTTTGACAATTGTCAGATTTTATATCCGACCAAACTGCCAGAAGCTGACAAAGTCGGCTATTCGAGAAATAACAAAGTATGCGCACATTGTATTATGTATACATCCTTTTTTGTGGCATTTTTTGCATTATTTTATGGATGAAAATGGTGACTATATTCTGAAATCTCGAGTTTTTCTATTATATGCAACGCCAGCATTTTCGTATTCTGTAATTCAACTATTTAAGTTTCAAAATGACACAAAATCAAAGATTTTCTCGACATTTCATATCTTAAATTTGCTCACAACGATAATTACATTCAATTTCATTGATAATTATAAAGACATACTATTAAATGATCGATATTACTATCTATTATATCCTTTAACTACTATTTTTACGTTAATATATGCAGTTTTTATTATTAGAGAAAAAGAAACAATATTTACTACAAAATTCTTTCAATTTAAAACAAAGCGCCAGAAAATGATCAGGATTCTACATAAAATAGAGACAATTATTGTTGTATTTTTTTCTACTATAGCTGTTACATTCTTTCGAACCGTTTATTCATCTACTGGCATAGTATATGGCACAGAGCTCATCATGATACTAAATCAAGCAAGAATTTACAAAAAACATTATGCAATGATCTTTTCTTTCTTTCGTGACAACTTTTTTATATGCTTCTTACCATCTATATCCAATTTAATGGCTTTCTTTAGAAATGAAAATTATCATTTTAGAATATTGAAATCAAAATATATATTTAAATTCAAAATTCGATATTTATCAATATTTTACATCATATCATTTTTTAATATACTTAATCAATTAATTAAACCAGCTTCTGTTTCAAATTCAGGATTTTTAGATTCAAATTACGTTTTTGCTTATCCAGATATGCTAACATTCCAAGAAAAGAAAAAGAACATCATATATTTTAGCTTAGAATCAATAGAAAATTCGTTCCTTTCTAAAGCGAATGGTGGAATGTTCGAAGAATCATATATACCTAAACTTGAAAATATGTCGTTTCATCCTGATAATGTTCACTTTTCGCATCTTAAGAACAAACTTGGGGGTGTTTATCAGCTGTCTAGAGATAAATTCACAATGGTTTCGAATTTTGCTATGATGTGCGCCACAGAATTTTTAGGAAATAATGGGGGCATACGAGACCAATATTTATGGATGAAAGAAATCAATTGTATGGGAGATTTATTGAAAAATTCGGGATATTCAACTAACGCATTATTTAGCACGCCATACCATGAATGGGATACTGGCATTCTTTTTGCTAAACATGGATTCCAGAACATAATGTCAGGAGAAACTCTAAGGAGTAATGTTATTTGGACGGAAGATCATAAATTATACAATCACGCGAAACATGTTTTGAAAGGACTTGGTGATAGCCCTACTCCTTTTATTTTATATATCATGACCCTTGATACACATGAGCCAGGTACACAATGCAAACTTTGTCCAAACAAAAAGAACAAAGTTGAAGCAGTTTTTAATTGCTTCGATAACCAAATAACTGATTTGATCAAATGGGTGAAGAATAAACCGTGGGGAAAAGATACTGTTATTGCAATGGTTGGTGATCATATTTCACGATATCATGGTCTTGGAAGTCGCGCAAAACAAGAAAACTTCGCTAGAAGAGATTTTAATCTTTTCATCAATCCTTTCGCTAAAGCATCATGGACAAATGAAAGAGTTTTTACGCATCTTGACATTATGCCAACAGTTCTTGCAGCAGCTGGAATAGAAATTAAAGGAAATAGACTTGGATTAGGAACAAATTTATTCTCGGGAAAACCAACATTAGCTGAAACATATGGAGTCCAAAAACTTGAATCAGAATGCGAAAACACAATGAAATTCTATAAAGGACTTTATTATAGTAAATCAAGGAATGATTGTGTCGATAATGAGCCATGCTTAACAATAAGTATCAAGGAACAAGCTTAATTTTTGTATTTTATTTAAACAATAATATTTGTAGACATAGAAGTCCTTCAGATGCATAATCTTTAATATAATTTTAATTTAGTGATGATAAATCAACAATAAAAAACAAAAAGTAGTTGATATGTGAGATGCCGCAACATACACAGTGTCTGACAATTCAAAGAAATAACCGTGATTTTGCATGCACCATGGCCATAGTTGTCTGTGTTGTATGTGCCATCGGGATGTGTCATGAGAATGTCACCTGATAGCATCATGGTGTTTGTGAAGAAAATATTAGAGAAATGGACAGGACCTCGATCACAATCAAGAGTATCTGGAGAAACAGATTTATACATCCAGGATGCCCACTTATATACGAACTCCCACCCATCGCTCCATATTCAAAATAGCTTTCTTTAGAGGCAAGATTAGCATCATAATAGCCACCTTTATAGCCAGAGCCATAGCCTCCAGTCCCACCTTTATTATCAGAAGTTTGGATTCCATCAATTCCAAAGCCGAGATTTCCAAGCGTTTGGCTTCCACCAAACATGGATTCATAATTGGTTGGTGATTCAATAGCTCCACCAGACATACCCATTGGACGATCACCAGCACAAGAACCGCCGCCTGAGCCAGCGACGATAATCCGGCTTTTGGGAGGGCTCATGAATGCAGAATCATTCAGTGGATTTGAGTTGATATCATAATATTCAAGTCGAATATCAACACCACTCTCAGGCTGATCATTAGTTCCGTCTGAATCATAAAAATCAAGACCACCTTTTCCACCAAAATTCCAACCGCCTGGAACTGGATCTTTAGCTTTATCGATCGATGTGTAATTCGATCCTTGGCCTCCCAGATATAAATACAAACTCATTTTTCTACTTGTCAATAAAATTCCACTCACATATGAGCCATTTCCAGATGACCCAAAATTCAATCTTTGGGAATTTTTTATTCGAGCAATCCCACCAGATGCACCCAAAAGTTCAATAAAGTATGCACCTGGACTAAATTTCAAAAAGTATGGTTCACATAAGATATTTCTTACATTGCAAAAACTTGTACAGGTACTGTTTCTTAAAGAATATGATAAGTGCGATATCGCTTAGTTCCATAAAATAATCGAAAGTACATCTAGAACTACTTAATCAAAGACTATCAATCTCCAGCCAAAATCTATTGCATTGATCCACATCGCTAATACTGACACCACACCCCTTAAAAAAGACTCAGAAATCTTAGATTTTCATTTCTTGTGATATCTTTGATGTTTATATTTGGAAAACTTCTTTAGCTTTTCCTCAAGCATTATAGCTTAACGTTGTACATTTTTTCTCACTTTCAAATTCAATTTTTTTGAATGGAAAATAATCGTATGTTACTGATAATTCAATTTTTTAATTATTGAAAACATGATTAGCAAAAACAAAAACAAGTTTAGCATATTCTTCTTTATATATTATATATTCCACAATGCTCAGAATCCTCATAAATCTTTGTCTGAATAAATCAACTATATCTTTGAATTTAACAAGCTTGTTGTTGATTTATTCTCAGGATTATAATTGATTTATTCTTTTATAGATTTCAATTTTATGTGTGTTTGGATGATAAACTTGTCCTACTTGGCATTTTCCTGGTGATGAATCCCAAATGATTCCTTTTTTATTCAAATTTGGCTTGTAATCCTTATAATCATTCATCTTCCATGAATTCAAAAACGAAAATGTACCATTGATTGAAAATAAATGAAGAAGATCGTTTCTATTCTTTGCAGCTTCATGCATTTCCTGAATTTTATCATTGTCTAGCTTAAAAACCAAAAATGAATTACCTGCAGATGTACAAGAGGTGTTTTTGATTTCAGCATTGTGACATAAATATTTTACCCCTGGGGTATCGCAAAACTGGTGGGTGGACCTTGCGACATCCTTATATATCTACTAATTATGTGTTTCTACTTTCACCGATATCATGAAAGCAAAAGATTATTAGAATATTGATATTTTCCAAAAAAAAAAAAACATTATATTTCAAAAGTATTACGGATAAAACTTAGATTTCAGATCGAATTCGTTTTTGTCATGTAAAATTTTGTAAATTGACGTTTTGACTTTACATTGTAAAATTAACATAAATTAACCACCAAAAAACTGTTATTGGGAGAAATTTTACTTTCTTTGGTAATGATTTATTGAAAGTTATGAATTTTTAATTTTATCGATAATCATTATGATCAAGATATAGTAGGTAGACAAACTGAGAATTGCTTTCAAATTAAAAACTTTCCATCTATTGAGAATTACTGGGCCAATATTAAACTTGAAAATTCGTTATTGCGATGCAAAACTGATTTTCAAGATTACTACTTGATGTCCAGAATAGTTTCTAATTCACTTGAATTATTATAGGTATTTATAACTTTATGAGCTGGTAATAATATTTCATAATTAATTTTTATTCGCATTAAGCTACATAAAGCTTTACATTATAAGGCTCTGAAGTGAAATCATCTTCGTCTTTGACCATGAATGAGATTGTATGTGAACCTGTTTCTGTACTTGGAACAGTGAAGAAGAAACCATAAGGTGTCTCTGAATCCTTTGCCGAAAACTTTTTAATAGGATTGGAACCAAATGATCCACTGTCAATCTTATAGAAAAGTCTCAAATCTTTGCCGACTTCTTTGTCGGACATTATAACATATGCAACAACCTGATCATTGACTCTGGCTGATTCGACGGAAAATCCAACTTCAGTTAAGCTTGGTGGATTTCCAAGAGTGAAAGAATATGCATGATCATCACCATTTTCATCACTTCTCTGGCCTAATGAATTTTCAACCCAATACTTTAATGTAACTCTTTCATTTGCTTGGAATAATGTTGGAATTGGGATGTCAATGGCGTAATTGGATGGACTGTTGCTACCATTAGGCTCATATTGAACGGTGCCTGTTTCAATCTTGCTCCTATAATTCCACTGCCATCTGATATGGCTTGGAACAGTGTAGGTATATAATTGACCTGTAATATGAACTTTACCACCAACTGGATACTTCGGTCTAGGAGTAACATCCACATTCATAACTGGTGTTGAATCGGTTAACAATATTATTGAACGGCTAATTTTGTTTGATGCCCAGCTGCCACTTGCATCTGTAGCATAAGCGGAATAACTAAATGTATGTTGTGTTGTTGGAATTATTATGTCTTGGCTGTAAATGAAGAATGATTTCTGAGCAGTGATATTTCCTTGTCCTTTATATGTCTTTCCATTAGCTTCGAATATTACATTGATTAATTGATTAATGTCTGCATCTGAGATCTTGAATTTGAATGTAACTAAATCACCAGGCTGTAGATAATCTTCTCCATATGGATAATCAGTTTCTTCTTCGATAACTGAAGGTGTTGGTATGAATTTATCTGGTGCAAGAGTAACAGCAAAAACCATTGATGTTTCTGCTTTAATCTGTTGAACTGTCCAAGAAAATGCATATGCTGAGTTTTGTTGAGATGTTGTTTCGGCATCTCTTCCATTACCTTGGAAAGTTGGCATGTTTTCGATTTTACCATTGTTTCGAGTAACTGGACCGATATATGCTTTGCTAACTTCCTTATTTGAAAGGAAGTTGTTGGTGAAAACAGTATAATATAAATCACGTCCTGAAACAACAAATCCAAGGTTATCACCTCTGCGTGAAATAGGATTGTTGTCATC
>MRSU01007286.1:0-17433 GCA_008369845.1 Trichomonas gallinae
TCAATTTAGTCAGGGGCTAACAAAAATTAAAAGGAGTTGCCTTATATTTGCAGGGTATTACAGATATTTTAAGGGGATTCTGTCTCGTCTTTCGCGCGCTGAATAAAATTGCGCATTTCGTTCGCTACTAAAAAGTGAGAATTCGCACAACCCTATTATAAAAAATGAAATGAAAATTGTTTAACTAAATTTTAGTAATACATTTTAAAATCTCTAATAATTTTTTTTAAATAGAATATTTGTATGACTTTTGTGATGTAATATAAAATATAATCACAGACACAATCACATTATGCTTGATTTTTATAGTTCATTTGAATCGAATTATCATTATTCGAGAAAAAAACAATACAAATATCATCGATATGCCATATTTGAGACAATTAGACGCGTGTAAGATAAAAGTAAGATTCGTAAATCGATTTTTTTCTAGATTGCTAAAATCTTAATTCTGGAAAAAGCTTGAAATTGAAAATTATTTCCTTAAATCAACTTGTAAATAGGATGTTATACTGTATTTCGTGAAATATCATTACTTTCGTCCTCGAGGTCTTAAAATCGGCTGCAGTTGTCTTAAAGGTAGTCTAGGCTCTTTTGGTTTATGCTCAATAGGCGCATTTTCCTTTGCTGACACCTCTTTTGCCATTTCATTAGCTAATTTTCTTCTCTCGATTTGCATATTCAAGTTCTGGATCTGTTTCTCAAAATGTGCATCCATTGTAGCAATGAGATTCCTTTGCCTCGAAATTTGTTCATCTATAGATTCCATTTGTAAGTAATATTGACACTTTTATTGTCACTTTTCAATCATATTGAAAAATTAAAATTTCAATTTTTCTCATCGAATAAAAGATTTCATCACGGAACGACTTTATATTTTAAAAATACTGACTAAACTATATCTATATTTAAAAGAAACAAAGTCCAAACAATAGGTGTTATGGAGTTGTTATGTCGTTATCAACATTTTAGAGCTAGAAGTGTTCAAAACGCATTATTTCTTACTGTAATGGTATAAGAAATAAGATTTTGCATCCAATATCGTTTTGAATTAAAAATCGATGAATGACGATTATCTCTAATTCAATTTCCAAGGAATTTTTAAAATAGATATAGTATAGGTAATTAGATTAGTAAATTAGTTCTGTCACGCCTGTAATAATTTTTTATATAATAAATTTCAGAATAAAATGTGACACTTTTGTAAAAAATCATTTTTCATTTTTGTTTCATTATTTTAGTTCATTGTATGTATTTAAGTATTTATTTCATATTCAATACATATCAATTTTAACCCATTCAAAAACTAAAACAACATAATAATATTATAGACTTCAATATACGAGATTTTCATAGAAAGCCGATTTAATTTGTAAATATCACAAATATCTAACACCATAATCTTGACTATTTAACTAAATGTTATGGAATATCGATGCATTTTTGTAAATTTCTGAATTTCTAATCGAATGAATTTAAACAGAAATAATGAGTCAATGATATATATAAAGATCAAATCTAGGAAAGCCAGTAATTTTTTTTTCAAAGAAATTATGGAGTTAGGGGAAGAGTGGATTCTCTTCCCCACCAATTTCGAAAAACATATCCAGAGCAATGGCAAGGGTCCACCGAGCCATGTTCCGATGAATAACATTCATACAAACTTTGTTGCAAAACGGAATTCCGCAAAAATCAACAGTTACTTCATTAACATGAAATATACCATCAAGAAAACCATCATCATATTCTGCTTTGGTATTTTTTCGCTTCTAGCGTTAAATGTATTTTTCAGTAAATTTGCCTCTGCATCCAATAGCTATATAGATCAGCGTACATTACAATTACTGCTATCTAAAAGCGTATATGCATCAATTCAAGTCAGTAACATTATCAAAAACGCTGTTTTTCTTTCGAATCTTTATTCTGATTTACTAAGCGACTCACCCATCATCGATTTATCGCAAGACAATGCCCCTAATGTAATACGTATGCTCGATGCCTCAAGAAAGGCGAGTAACGATAAAATATTTTGGTGGGACATGGCTTCAATCACAGGAGAATATTTTTCACTTTCTGCTCCATCAGATGTACCAAACATGAACTCAATCAGCTACGGAAAAATGAGCGAAGAACCGAATCAGAGTTATAATAGAATTTGGCGTGTAAAAGACGTTTTTCCATCAGAAGGTTATCCAAATACAGGCTACGATAGAGTAGAAACAGATTGGTCCATGTACAATCAGCCATGGTTCGTAAAAGTTATGAAATCGAATCGAAGTCTGTGGATTCCTCCGTATTTGGACTATTATTTCGATGTTCCAATAATCATGGTGTCTTACTCATCGCCATTCTTCATAAAGGGGAAGTTTAATGGAACTGCTTCACATACAATTACAATTCGATCACTGAAAAACATCCTTTTTAACCTCTCTTTATCAGAGAACTCGAAGCTTGCTCTGCTTGATCAGCACAATAACCTGATTGTTTCTACTTCATATGATCCTGGTTTGGAAATCAATAATGATTCTTTAGTTTCTAAAGACTTGACGACTATAGATGATCCTGTATGGAAATGTGCATCGGGTGTGGATGTAATTAAGCCTGATGTTTATCACCATATGACTTGCACAGTGAAAAATGATCCGAAAAGATTCTTCATCAATAACCAGCACTTGATAATAGATAATGACGTCAAATGGAAGATAATTGGTGCCATCTGCTTATCTGATTTCACTAAAAAAGTCTCTGATGATGCGTCGAGAAGTATTGTGCGTTCAAACTTGTGGGTTGCGATTTTATTCATATTGGTTGGTATTTACATGCTCCTCAGAGTCACAATTGTGGCGCACTTTCAGAAAAATAGCTTATATTACCATTCAAAAAACAATTTCCACGAAGATCTTGATGAAATTATTCGATATACCAATTCCAGACGAATCATCAACGATATATTTACGATTTTACGCGAGTTATCAACTCCTACCACAAGTTTATACTATAATATTACTAATGTCTTCAAAAGTATTCGACAATCGAGCTTAAGGCAAGAATTTATCGAAAAGTTCTCAGTTGTTGAACCGATTGAAAACACTTATATCAGTTTTAGACGACAAGATGATAATGATTTATTAATTTATCGCGGAGGAACATTAACAACATACGATATTCCTCGTAAGATAATAGCTAACAACAAGATACGCGTAATCATTAGAGCATTCGAATCCAACAACAATGAACTGTTATTCCAAACTGATCAATTAAATAATCTACTGGCGCAGATTCTTCACAGTTTCGACAGCAAAACCATTTGTCTCATTTCGGACAGCTTCAATTTATTATCCTTTCTCATAGCTAACGGGTGCCCGGCCCTTACAATGAACACTGATTTAATTTTTTCGATGCTATTCATTAACCTTGTTTATCATATCGTCAAGAACCAGCAGAGAGACATAAAAACAGTCGGACAAAAGTATTTTATCGAAGAATCTGAATCCGCTTATATTGTCACAGACGACTTACTGGACAATTTCAAGAACATTCGTCTAAAAACTGTTGAATACGACTTCAAGCACTGGAAGAAGATCACGAATCAGGTTATGAGATTATTGAACTCTTTATTCGTTAACGAACATCTTACACTACCTACGAAGTTCCTATTTATGACGAAAGATAGATATGGAACATTCACAAAAACAGAAGAAATTACACTTTGCTCGATTATATTAATTATTTCTCAATACTCTTATTTTTTAATAGACGAGAAGAGCTCTAACAGCCTACTTGAGCTAATACGGAGTGATACCAAGTTCACATTCTCTGATTATCTAAATATTGAAAAATTCATCAAATCAGAGATATTATCCAAAGCCATAGAAGCGATAGAATCCGTTATACACCCCAATATATTAGAACCAATTTTGAACCATTTTTGTTTGTAATAAATTGTTTGTATAGATTTTTTATTTTACTAAGCATTTGAAATGTTTTGACCCTCAAATATCGCAGTCTATAAGTTTTTGAAATGTACTAACAATAGCGAGATATAAAAACCAATAAAATTAAAAAATAAAAAATTGGCGCCGTTTGATAGAATGATACTCATACATTTTCATGGTTTACATGATACGAATAGAAAATAAGAACAATATAATATATAAAAACAATAAAAAGCAATGTCAAATAACTTAGACAATGGGATCAATACTAGAGGTAATTGGAGCAATTACACTGTATTTGATGGAAAGGAGCGTGATAGAAAAGCAGGTGTTAGTGGTTGGTCTAAACTCTGCCTCTTTTTCGGGTTCGGAAATTTAGAATCCGGACGAATTGTTTTTGGTGAGTTGATTTTAATTCTTTGTTCGCGAATTGTTGTTTTGCCATTTTTATATTTAATTTGTACGGATTTAGATGGAATTTTAGTTACCATCGGCCCAAAGAATGGGCTTACGCATGCGTCAGTAAGATGTGCTTCCACCACGAGATCTATGTTTTCATGGATTTCATCCGTGGCTTTCATTTTCAGCTTCATTCTACTAATGCAATTTAATGGTAAAATCGAAACATTCATTTTGGCGTAAGATTTCACATCTCCGAATCCAATAACCTTCACAACAACAGTGTCATTGGTGTCCGCAACCGGAAATTTGAAGTGTTCTGGTATCATCACATGCTGATTATTCTGTATTGGGACGATTATTTCCTCTTTTCCCTTAAAACCGATCCCCAGCTCATGTGTGATGTGCATGCAAGGCTGGGGAAGTATCAGTTCTATGATCCTTATATACAGATCATATTGGGGCATTTTTATGATAATTATGAAAAAATAAGTAATCAGAAATTTGTAGGGAGTTCTCAAATTATTAACATTCGGTAAATCCTTACGTACAATAATTCTACGTCAAACAATAAAAGATTTAATTTTGATTTTAATATTTAATTTTAACGTCTAATGGTGTCCATACATGATTATAGATAATATTTATATGAAAAACAAAGTCTCTACGTTGAGCTCACAAAAATAATTTGTCTGGCCAACTGAAAAATTTAATTTTACTTTTCTTCAGTATAAAATATAGTATTGCTACAGGAAATGGTGTTCGACAACCTAAAATCCATTTTTGTAAGTTTTTGAAGAAAAGAGTATATTTAAATGATGTTAGTAGGATATATCTTGTGAGAAAATAAAATTTATGATTTGAGAAAATATTTGACAATGATTATTTTTTGAGTCTTCAGTAAAAATCAAATATTTTCTTAGGATATCATAAGTTCCATACGTTGGATACAGAAAATATTTTAAATAAAAGTGTCGTTTTACAACAGCTAATTGACATGTAAAGTGGCAAATAGTATAGTCGTGTCTTTATTCACACTCGGATCGTGAATCTGCTCCACAACTTTAATTTCGGCTTCATTTATATGGTTCTTTTGATTCATCTATGAGAAAACAGTACCATGCCAAATATTGTTGAGATGAATTAATTAATGAGATTTACATGTCAAATTTTATATATTGTCCATCTGTGCAAGCTTTTCCCACAGTTCCTGGAATAGATATCAAGACAAAAGCTCTAATTTAGATTTCAAAATATGATCATCTTGAAATTTTCATACTCACTCTCACAGTTCCTGGATTAGACGTATCCACAGAAGTATAGATTAAACAGAAGCTGTTATTATGGATTTCCGATATTGGATCGAAATTATTTTTCAACATCAACAACAAAAATGTGGAGACTATGAGGGTAGATAACATATGGGTGCATCTTGATGATAGCATCCATCGTTGTGTCTAAAAAGCTTAAAAATCTTTTTATTGATAGAAACATTCAAAGCAAGGGTTACCATCTCAGAAGTCAACTTAGCATCATATACTTAGTATTGTGTGAATTTCGATGATGATTCCAATCGTCAGTCTTAAACGAAATCAATTTGATAATTCTCAATTCCGCCTATATCCCAATGAGACTAACAGAAATTGACTATATTATGATGGAATATGATATCAAAATACCTCCCTTGATGATTTGATGTATAATTTCAGATATCGGAAAAAATAATTTGGTTTTATTGACTTAAATTTCAATGTAAAAGTTTTATTAACGCATATAAATGTGATTTTCGTATTTTAATTTATTTGAGCTTCTTCTTTAATTCTTCAGCAGAATGTCTTAAGAGCCGGAACACTGTAGAGACAATAACGATAATATTAGCAATACCAAGTGCGAAAGCTGCATAGTCAGAGTTTTGTCTTGGCTCATCTGTGAAAACAATCTTATATGTTGTTTCCCAGAATGAGTAATAGAAGAATAAGATGACGCCGACAAGTGCTACAGCAAGCATGAGAATTTGGATCGGTGGAGCGTAGTTACGTAGCCTTTCTTCTGTGACTAAGAACATTTTACTTTTATTCTGATTTTCAATCCGTTTGGCCAAATAAGAAGATTTTGTGTTATTCGGGATATACATCATGAAAAACCTATTAAATTTTCATTTTTATTATATATAGAATAATCGTTTCGGAAAAATAATTGTTTTTTTATTGATCTTTTTTATATTTTTAAGCATTTCGCTTCTTAAAAGCAATATTTTGCAAACTTGATACTATAGAAATATTTTATTTTGGTGGAAAGTTATTTATATAATATTATTATTGATGAAATATCATTTTTTGAATGAAATTTGAATATGAAAAGTTTAATTTCTAGATAAATTAAATTAACTGATAATGAAATATCTAAATATTAATTTTAATCAAATGAAATATCGATTATTTTTGTAAAAGTGACTACAAAATTTTAATATGAATAGTTTTCAACATCTCGATCCAGTTCCTTATGCTGAACAGGATCTAGATGTTGCCCAAATGACTATGAATTATATGGATGCTTCAAATTTAAAGCAGTTGCTCACTTTATTCTTTTCTATTGCTATAATTCCGCTATTTCTATATAAAATTTATCCGAAAAAATACGATGTCCTTACATATACACAAGTACAATCAGAATCACTCGAAAATCCGTCAAATCATTTTCTTTTTATCCTCCAAAATATTAATTCTTTTCATGATCTATTTAAAGCATCATTCCAAATATATGCACAACATAAAAAACTCGAAAATATGACATTAATATCAAAAATATCTTACGTTAATCGTCATTGGCAAGAAACACGTCCAAAAATCTATCAAAAAACAATTAGAACAAATACATCATTACCCGTTGAAGTATTTTCGACACAACTATCTGATACTCGTGTTGCTTATATTGATGTTACATTTCCACAAAATACATCTGCCTTATCAAGAATTAATTGCTTCATTGAATACACTCCATATCCACGTATTTTCTTTGAGCTATTTATGGACATAATAGTAACAATATTATGCGTTGCTTTATTTTCGAATTTATATTTCACAATTCAGAAAGTCGGATATATTCGTCCAGCTCAGTTTGTTACAGAATTTTTCCTCGTACTCATTATTATTTCGAGTTTACCAGTCGATATTCTTCGTCTTTTCACTTCGAATTATTTGGTTTTCGTTCTGAAACCAATATTCAATGTAATATCTCGATCATCTATAATGTGTGTCTTTGCATGCTACTTTTTATTAATTATTAATACAAATAGCACTCGTCAATACAAATTTACGTTTTTGAATTTTGCAGCAATTGCATTTTCAACAACCATATCGTTAGGTGTTGCTTTATATGAAAGCCTATTTTCACCAGGAACCACAAATGGTACTGCATTGAAGGTTTTTGTTGAAACATTTGTTCTTCTCGTATTTTGCATATATTCTGCTGATATTACAAATCAAATGTCAGATGATAGGAACATTTCTATCATATATTGCGCCCTTGCATGCTCCTCTGCCGTTTTATTATTACTTTCAGGAGTTATGGAATACTTAGAGTGTCATAATTCGAATATTGATCTATCATTTGGCATAAAGAGCTCAATGAAGCTTGCTATTTGCATTCTTCTCACAATGTTGCATTCACCTCAAATATTCTCGAAAGGGAAAGGCAAATCAAAGAGACATAGATCTCAGTACAGAAAACATATGCAAAGCACCAAGCTTATGGTTGATACAGAATTCCCAGATCCTCAAGATAATGATGATGAAAACATAGAACCAGAAAAAAATTAAGAAAGATCTAATCTTTCACGCCTGTATATTTATTTGTTATTTATGAAAGCATAAAGTGTTGTTTTGAAGAAAATTTTATAATATCTTTTCTATGATGAGATATGATACCTCAGTGTATTACTAAATATCTCATAATAGTTATTATGAACAAAATTATTGCATTCTGATGCTACAAAAAATGAGTTTTTCGATTAACAAACAAAAATAATTTATAGTTTGTTTTAGATAAGAATAAGAATGATCATATGTTATATATAAACAAATTGATTGTTTAATGATGACTTCACATTTATTGTTTTGCAAGATTTAAAATTTGATGTGCAAAAGTATAGATTTAAAAGCTCATATTTAGAAATAAGAATCATATATTCATATATAATCTATTGGTTAATTGCATTATGTTAAAAAAGCATTATTTTATGTTTTTTGTAATTTGACTGAGCCAAAATCGAATATTTTAATTATAAAAATTCAATTCATGATAAAAGACATAGAAAGGAATAAGAAAAATTTCAACTTCCCTTTTTTTTAAAAAGTGAAGGTGATTGTCACTTTTAATCAAAAATCATAAACTGAATGACTTCAGCATTGTGGATAGACAAGCACAGGCCACATAGTTTAGAGCAACTGACAATTCAGCCCAATGCCAACGATTTACTTAAGAGCATTAGCGGATCTTTTGATTTTCCGCATTTATTATTCTGCGGACCTCCAGGATCAGGCAAAAAGACACGTGTTTTAGCATTTTTAAGGAAATTATTCAATGCAGAGCTCACCCATCTTACATCTGGCTTCAGAACTGTTGAAGAAGGAGATAAGAAGATTGAAGTGCAAGTGACATCATCAGATTATCATCTTGAAATCACACCAGCTGATGCTGGATTAAATGATCGCCATGTTATTTCTTACTTCCTCAAAGATGTCGCTGCATCGCAAGTAGTTGGTAATTTCTCAGTTAAAGTTGTTGTTATTAACGAAGCTCACAGATTATCAAGATTAGCTCAACAAGCTTTACGTCGAACAATGGAAAAATACGCAAAAAGCTGCAGAATTATTCTCATCGCTGATTCTCTTTCACAAATTATCGAACCAGTTAGATCTAGATGCTTAGTTATCAGAACGCCACGCATCCCTGCTGATGATCTCGCAACAGCTGTTAAGGAAGTTGCGGTTGCTGAATCATTTGATATCACAGATGAACAGATGTCTGATCTTGTTAAAGAATCAAGTGGTAACTTACGCCGTGCCATCAATATCCTCGAAATGCTTTCAATACAGAAGAAGGGTGGAAGTGTGCAAAATGTTATCCCAGAATGGGAGAAGTACACAGACGAGCTTGCTGACGTTTTGATTCAAGGAAAGCTCCAGACAGATACAATCAAGGAAATTCGTACACATCTTTATGAATTATTAGTTCATTGTGTACCACCAACTGAAATCCTTCACCGCCTTGTCAGCGGAATCCTTCGTCAGGTCGATACTTCATTAGTTGAGAAAATCACAACAACAGCAGCTCTTTACGAGGCTCGCATGCAGCAAGGATCAAAGCCAATTTTCCATTTAGAGGCATTTTGCGCACGTTTCATTTGTATTTACCGTGAATACTTTTCATCTTGGTAAATTTCTTTTTTAATGTAATCAACAAATAAATAAAACATATATTCATTAACTTTATGCTCCCATTTAATTACCATCAATATACAATTTTTGGATTCATGTGATTTAAAAACCAAATCACAAAATTAAATTAAAAATATTTCGAAACTGAAAATAATAACTCATTCTGATGAGAAAAATAGTGCTGAAGCATGCATATGTTCTACATACAAGACCTTTGCAGTATCTATATCTTTTTTGTCTTCAAGATCTTGATATTACATACAAGACCTTTGTAGTATCTATATCTACATCACCTACAATAGTAACGACGATAGAAAGGTGAAAATTTTTTCTCTATGGCTGAGTAGTAGACAATTTGAAACACCCGCATAGAGAATCGATTGACTTCGTAAGCCAATGGATTGTACAGTTTGTATAAGGTAATTAACGCGTTTTCCCAAGATAAAATTATCTGAAATTGAAGTGTTTAATGATTCGAGGATAGATGTCATAAATAGATTATTTACATGAAATATTAATACTTTACTTGACAAAAATAATTTGACATGTCAATTTAGTTCCGTGGCAATTTGCCAAATTAAATGATTTCAATTCTCTTTTCTTTTGCTTTGTCTACAGAGACAATATACAGCCTCGTTCCCCCATTCAAGACAGAGAATGTTGATGAGGTCGGAAATTGGACAATGATTGGCCAAGCTACAAACATGAAAAATAAAATTCGTTTAGCGCACAATTTAATCGATCAATACGGAAAATTATGCAATAGAATACCTTTCATCTTCAATGAATGGAGTCTTGATGTGAACTTTTCGATCCACGGGGGACCTGGAGGTGGAAAGTTCTACATTGTTTATTCAAAGCAAGTTTGCCAAGAAATTGACGATCCATTTACCGGATGGGGCATTGTAGTCGATATTGGTCCGCATGAAGGAAGTTATTCAGATGTTTATTTATATCAATGCAAGAACCAAACATTATTTGACGGAGATAAGTTATATCTTGGACGCTCTACAATCATTAATTCATCAACGCCTTCTCAAATTCATGTTTCGAAGAGATATGATTTTGTAACTATCGACATTTTTTCAAATGATGAATTTGTTCGTCTTTACTCAGATACGATGAACGAAACTGTACTATACGGCTACGTTTCTTTGATTGCTGATACACCACATGATCCAGAACAAACAATTAAAATCGATGTGAATCAAGTAGACATTTGGCCGGCCGATGATCATTACATGCTTAAAGCTGACGTACTCAATTACACGAATGTTAACCGTAAACAAGTTGACAAAACATTTAGAATGAGAAAGAAACTGAAAGAAAAAAGAAGAGGACTAATGCCATTAATGCAAAAGTTTACAAAAGAGGCCCAAGATATGAATGGAACTCTTACAAGCGAAGAAAGGAAGAATTTAGCAGATGCATTTAAGCTAGTTAACGAGGCAATCAAAAGATCACAAGATAATATCAGACTGAAGTCTCTCGAAGAGTTTATTGCAACAAATTTGAATGATGCCCTTGGAAATGCAATGGATAGAATTGAAATTGCAAAAGCAGAGCTGGATGAAGTTAAGTCAAATGTTGATTTACTCTATGCTAACCTTTCCAGCATGGTTAGAAATATGATTTTCGAATCAAAGAATGAATTATTATATATTGGAGCACAATTGATGGTTGGAGCACGCGGACTTCAACTGCATCCAGTTAAAAATGAGACAATCATCGATGATGGTACAAAGGTTACAGATAATATTATAACTATCATAATTTTAATAGTCTGCGGAATTGAAGTTGTTCTTTACATCCTATTCTTCCTTTCCAAGAGAAAAGAATTCAATCGCAAATATGATTAATTTTTTTTTATATAATATTTCATTTGTTTATATTCTTTCTGATATAATAAACCATTACTTACATTATAGTCTATTGAAGCACATATACATTTTTTACAAAACTTAATATATTTTTCATCAAATAAATTCTTTTAAATATATTTGCTACTGAATACCAAATCTGTAAAATATGGAAAGAATTCTGTTAAATTTTGGCTGTAATATTCGATGAAATCGAAATAAATTAAAATTGATAAAAAGAAATATTGCGTAAAGTTAACTAATAACATGATATTATGAAGCATTTTCGTGACAATGCTTATTTGAAGATGGAAATGCGCGATGAAATTAGCGCAGTCTACGAAAAAATGAAAAAATTATAAATGAATATCATTTTTTACAGAGTTTACATGTCATATTTGTCACGTAAATCAAATGTCACTTTTAATAAAGATGTCTGAGGACGAATCAGTTGAAATTACGCAATCATTCTGGGGTATCATTGTCAAACCAGGCCAAAAAGTTGAGCTTGATATTCCAGATGACGCTGCTTGCCAGATTACAAACGCGTCTTTAGCTTTATTAGATACTAAAGCAGAAAGTGAACCATGCAATCTTATTGCACACGTCAAAGAAGTTGCTCGCAAAACAGAAAATCCAAATGAAAATACAAAAGACGTTGAAAATTACGATTCACTTATTTGTCAACTTATTCCAAACAAATGCGAACAAGCAACAATATCACAAATCTTTTCACAGTTCAGTGAAGTCGTCCTAGAGAACCAAGGAAAATATGATATTCATGTTTCTGGAATTTTCCATGAAACACCAGCAGAAGAAGAGGAAGAAGATATCCCAGAAGGTGACTCTGGTGATGACAAAGATGATGATGAATAAAGAATTTTGTGTTTATTTTTTCGTATCAAATTTTATTAATCTCAATTTTAAATTAATATACAATCGAATATCTAAATATAATGCCATTGTTCTTTTAGCGTAGACAAAATCAGTTGATTTTCTTGAAAATAAAAATTTGTCAAGTAAATATTTTACTTGATAAATAAATATTTGCCATGTAAATATAAATTTATGACAAAAGTCAGATTTTATATCATAATATGTCATCGATCGTTTTCTCGGCGAAGAGAAACGAGAGAAGACATATTTTCAATCCAGAAGACTTCATTAATCGAAGAACTAGTAAATACAAACGATTTTTAGCGAATTCTTTAAGCATTTGCATCAAAAGACCTGCGATTTGGTTTAGTATCATCCTGTGCTTCTATGAGTATTACTATAAGTCTCTAATTGACTACAAGATTACAATTATATCGATATTTTTTACCATATTATCATCATTTTTGATTGATTTTATTCGTTATTCTAGAAAAAATGCATTTATCGAAAAAATTAATCAGAGAAAAGCTAGAGTTTTCGAAGATTCAATGTGGAAAGATGTGAATTGGTCAGATTTACAGCCTGGAGATATAATCAAAATGAAAAATGGCGAATATGCGCCATGTGATTTAATTGTTCTAGGCACAGATGACAATATACAATGCTCAGTCGAAACATATATGATAGATGGCTCACCTCAATGGCAGCCTCGTGGTCCACCAAATTTCATTTTTCAGTTCAACGAGAACACGATTTTAGAATCCAACATTACACTATATGACATGAGGATACAACAATTAGAAGAACAATTCACACCAAAATCAGTTTTAAATACAAAATATAATTTTTCAGCGAAATTAGACTGCAGGGGTAAGAAATACGAGATAACCAGCAACAATTTCGTCGAAAGATACTCGATTTTTTATCACAAAGGCGATATATTGTGCGGAGTTGTTTTCACGGGTGAAGATTGCCAAACGAACTTTAATCATTTGATACAAAGCAATGTAACAAGTGTAGAAAAAAGTATCAACAAGCAAAACATGCTACAAATTTATTTTTTGATATTTTTTTCATTATTTTCCACAGTTGTATCAGATATTGTCAACGGATCGAAGTTTGTAATAGAAGATGATTTTAATAAGATGCAGTATTACATTGACCTGTTTTCTTTCTATTTTATATTATTATCTCCAATTGTATCTTTACAACTGTTTTCTCTGATTGATTTAGTATTGATTCTTAATTCACAGGTAATGAGACACAATTATGATAGATCAACAGTCATCAATCTTGAAGCTTTAAATGAAACGTCAAATGTCAACTGTTTAATGACTTCCAAGTCGATGTTATTAGAAAGAAAGCCATGCTTAAAGCGTATACTCCTCAATAACTGCGTTTACGGCAGTGATATCACTTCAAAATTATTATCAAGAAATATCGAAAATGATATTTTGCAGAATAAGCCACTGCAAAAAGAATTCCACGATCCAAACCTGGTTCCCTCCAAAGAGAATCAACTATTCTTTCTGCACATCGCATTGTGCCATTCAGCATCAATCGTAGGAAATCGCAATAAATTTAACTACATATCGCGTTTTCCTGATGATGAGCAGTTACTTAAACTGGCAGCAAACAATGGGTTCATGTTATTAGGTAGAACTCAAGATGAAAGCAAAATATTAATAAATAACAAGATTTTCGTGTTTAAAACGCGCAGAATCTTTCACAGCTGCATCAGACACCCGAGAATTTCAATCATCGTTGAAGATGAAAACGGAACATTGATTCTATTAACAAGAGGAGTCTTCAAAGTCATGACAAATACAGTTCCAGAGTTGTCAAATTATGACAATTTTTACGAAACATTTCATTCATCAGGACTGCACGTAGAAGTCTGTTCCTACAAATATTTGACGCAAAAGGAGCTGCTAAACCTTGAGCAACAGATGGATTCGTTAGGAGAAACACAATCCGAATTTGAATTTTCATTTATTGAAAGTTTCGAGTCGAACTCAAATTTCGTTGCAATGCTCGGCTTCGAGGATGTTCCAAGAGATGGAGCTTTGCTGTTTTTATCACGTGCTAGGAAGGCTTTCAACCAGATAATTGTCTGCTCACAGTCAAAAGGAACATCACTGATTATAACAGAAATTTCATTAGGTATAATCGAAGCTGAGCCAATTGTCGGGACAATAAAAGGCGGGATTCTCGAGGATGTTGACATATCAATATCTTATCTCATGGAGATGCAGCAATATGACATTATCATTGTTACAGGCAATGCAATTGAATTTCTCTATCAAAGTGAATACAAATACCATATCGCGAATATATTAAAGCAAACAAAATCAATAATTTTGCAAAGAGCCGGGCCACTTCAAGTCGCTGCATTCATCGAATTCATGCAGGTATACACGAAACAGAACATTCTAGCTGTCGGACACACTCTAAATGACAGTGCCTTCATGCACCAAGCAAATGTTTCAATGACAATTTCAAACGGCGAATTAAAAATTTCGCCGACATTTTCTGACATCGTGGTGAATGATTTTGAGCAACTCGCTGAGATTGTTTTCTTCATGTGTGGAACAATCAAAGAAAGGGTTGATTATTTGGTTAATTTAACCATCATCAGGGATTCAATAATGGCTTTCACGTATTTCATGTATTCCACCATGAATCCTTCAATAAAATCGCTGATATTTCCAACATGGAGTCATATATCTATTATATTCGTGTTCACTGTAATACCAATGCTGGTAAGATCTGTTTTAAACCAAGAGAAAAATCGAGATGAAGTGATTTCCGATTTAGAAAACACCAAAAAAGTGAACAAAAAGGTTGATAATTTTTTGAATTTCATCAAATTCGAAGCCATCGCTTTTATTTTGTCTATTTTGTACTTTATCAGTTCAAACTTTTTGTTTGGACAGTTTGAGTTCCACAAATATCCACCTGCTTTAATATTCGTAACACTTTCCGTTTTCACTCTATCATTTAATTCAGCTGTTTTGGCAACATGCAAAGTAACTTTTCTGATGTTAGCATTGAACCTGCTGAACTTTATTGGATTCATTGCTATTTGCATCTTCTTCTCTGAAAATAGAACGAAATCATATTACTATGGAGGATGCAATCAAATGTTTTACTCCAAGAACAACTTTTTCTTTATTATAATCTGGTTGATTGGCGTTTTTCTCATCCAGAAGATTATATATTGGATTAGACATCCATCAAAAGTATTCCCAAGAAAGGATGCTTTTGTTCCAACCGAAGAACGTTTGTTATTATAGCTTTTTGTTTTTTATTTGTTTATAAATATTATTTGGTTTATTTTCTGGTCTATTTCTTTGCGTTCTAATTTCACAGATACATTATATCAAATTTACACCAGTCTAATAACAATTATAAGTTGAAAAAATTCATTAATCGTTAACCAAAAACTCATAAATTTATCATCGTATGGGCAAATGCCTCTCCATGTGGCATTGTAAACTGGAACAAAGTGTTTGTAACCTAAAAAAAACTTTTTTTTCCACGGAAACTTTGTTATATTTATCTATCATCATATGAAATAGTTGTGTGCTTCAATAAAAATAATTTTTGAGTAAAATTCTTCATTTTCACGAAAAAAAACGGTTTTTTTCCGTTGGTAAAAAGATACATTTTGAAGAATGGTTATTACGATTTCAGGCTCATTTCTCACAATCATCAACCACAAATTTTCAAGAATAATTATTTGGATTTTTAAAACGGTATGGTATTAATAAGGTATCAATATGCAAAATGAATTAAATTGCACAGTTACTCTTATTTTTATCCGTTCAATTTTTTTTTTCACGGTTTATAAAATATTTCTCATATAATAATGCAAATCATGTGCATATCTGAAGTTTTAGATTAAAAGATTATTTTCTTGATTTGGAAAATTAAAAGCTTGATTACCTCCATAAACTTAAATAAAAGGACAAAAACTGCTACCTTCTGCAGTATCTAGTAAATTACTATTCAAATAACTGGGAAAAAGTCTATGGTAATGAGACATATTATAAATATAAAAACAGAAGTGATAGATTATATACAGAAAGTAATAATTACTACGTATATTTCTGTCATTTCGTTGAATTAAGAGAGAGTGGAGCAATATATATCCGAAGCTACGCTTTTCCTAAGAAAAGATTGAAATTCTTATCTGAAGATTGTTGTTTTTTTAGATGTTTACATAAAAATTTAGGAAGTACTATCTATTGCAATATAAATGAATGTGTTCAAAAGCGTATATATAGTTTAAAATCTGAAGTCACTGAGAATAGTGTTCTTGCTACCAGCGTATTTTTTCGATGTAATTTAGATCAATCAACTTCTCAAAGTATACTTAATGATACATCAATTTCAGAAACAGGAGCAGGTACTGGCATAGGAATTGGCAATACAGGTTTTAGTGGAGGCTCGTTTTTAGGAAAATTTAATAATATATCTTATGCTAACTTAAGTGATAATTCTATACAATCATTTTACAATCTCGAATCAGAATCAATTATTTCTTACTGCTCTTTTATTAATAATATCCAAAAAGGATTCTTTCAAAGTTATTATTATTCAATAGACTCAAACACTAAAATCACTGTAAGTTCTTGCAATTATGTTGAAAATTCTGGTGGATGGGATTTAATCTATGTTAAGAACACAACTGCTTTGTTCACCAAAAGTAATTTTATTAAAAACAATGCCGCATTTAGTTATTTTAGCCATAAGGACAGCGGTAGTGTTACTATTGATAATTGTTATCTTGATAAACCAGTTCAAGAAAGCAATGAAAATATTTATTTTAAAAATAATGCTACACGTGAAATTAATTTAGGACTGTCTCATATGACAAACTATGAATGCATTGCTTATACACCTTCCATTATCAAAAATGTT
>MRSU01007291.1:0-17697 GCA_008369845.1 Trichomonas gallinae
TTTTAAGTTAATAAATGGACTATATTATTGCTAACCAACCCCATTTTTCTATAAAATATTAGTTTATATCGTTTATCGTTATAATGTAACCTTATTGTCACTTTTGTATAAAGTCTATCGCTAAAATTTTGTCACTTTTAAAGGCATTATTATGTCTGCGAAAAAGGCCGAAGCTGGCTCAGAATCAGACTCATATGAGTACTACTCCGACGGTGAGTACTACTCCGATGACGAGAAGGAGCACGAGAAGGATACAAAGCATGCTCACAATGAGAAAGTAGAAGAGAAGCCAAAGGAGGAAGAGAAGAAGCCAGAGCCACCGAAGGAGGAAAAGAAGGAGGAAATCAAGGAAGTACCAAAGAAAGAAGAAAAGATTGAACCCAAGAAAGAGGAAATTAAAGAGAACAAGCCTGAAGTCAAGAAGGAAGAGCCAGTTGAGCAGCCTAAGCCAAAACCAGAGCCTGTAAAGCCAAAGGAAGAGCCAGTTAAGATTGCGGAAGAGAAACCAAAGATTGAGCAGCCACCTGTCAAAGAAGAACCACCTAAGAAGGAAGAAAAGCCAGCCCAACCAGTTCTCGAAGAGAAACCAGCTCCACAAAAGCCAGTTGAACAATCGAAACCAAAAGAACAAGAAAAACCAGCTCCACAGAAGCCTGTCGAGCAGCCAAAGCCAAAGGAGCAGCCTAAACCAGCTCCACAGCCACCAGCTGAGCAATCGAAACCAAAGGAGCAAGAGAAGGCAGCTGAGCAGTCTAGCATGCCACCAGGCTACAGTGGACAACCACAAAGAGAATATGGCTTAATTGAAGCAATTTGGGTAGATTCGATTCTCCCAGATTTCATGCTCTTCACAAATGGCAACGGCGACGTCATCAAGGCCGAGATCAACACCTATTATCCACCAGTTGGAAAGATCGTCTACGATAGAATGAGAGGACTTCCTTACATGGCTGTTTTCCCGAAGCCGAAGACACCAATGCAGCAAATCCAGCAGGCTCTCACTAACTTCGAGAATGAAATGATGCCACAAGTTAAGAAACTCGATAAAGCTTGGACAGAAAAGACAACTGAACTCAAGGACAAGCTTGGAATGAACAAGAAGGATGAAGAGAAGAAGGAGGAAAAGAAGGAGGAACCAAAGAAGGAAGAAAAACCAGAAGAAAAGAAAAATTAAATTTTTCGAAAAGCAATGATACAACAGAGCAAAAATTAACTGAATATATACACTAAACGGATCTAAAAATGTATTTACAAAATCAGATACTCAATATTTATTATTAAAATTTTCAATTAATCAAAAATACATTAGCAACTATATTCACTAACCAAATATGAGCACCAACGATGGCTGTAAATTGCAAAAAAATGAAATTCAAATTTTATCAAAAACGCAAACAATAAAATTGAACTTTACAACTTTACAACACTATATATCGCCTATATTGTGCGTAGTAATGTTTTCGATAATCAAAAAATTTTCAATCAAATGATTACGTGATTAAGCATAAATTCGATGATTATCATTGACTACTGATGTATCTTATCACTAATATAACATTATTTTGATGATGTTGCATTGATTTTGTCAAAAATTTTTGTTTCTTATTGGCTGTCTTTAATTTATACCATAAGCAAATCTGTGTATGTTATAATTACAGGTACAGTATGGTTATTACATAGTCCAAGCTTCAAAATTTTAAGACAGATAATTTCATATAAAATTGATATATTGTAATACTAGGCAAACACAGCAAATTTAAGTCAACTGTACGTAAAATAAATTGAGAAAAGACTGTAACACGTATAAAATGGTTCATTTTATATTTGGTTTGTGTGTTTAATGGAAACAGACAATAATACAAACATATCATCAATTGTATATCATGTGTTAAGAGTCTTTGTATGCATGTCCCTTGTTTTGTTCATTTTATTCGACGTACTCTTCGATTTATCATTAATTAGTTCAACTTACGCGATGTCATATGAATTTGACGTCGAAACAGAGAGAATAGTCAAGATTAGAACATCTTATTACATTGCCAAATATACATGCTTATTAATTCTTCCAATAACTTTTGATTTATTCAATTCTCATATAATTTATCCGATTTTCGGTTTTATTGCTGCAATAGGATCTATAATCATTGGAGCATCTAAATCATACAGTGCAGCCACTGCAGGAGCTGTTTTACTTGGAATTGGACTTGGAACAAATTATGTTGGATTTTACAAGGTCATTACAGAGTGGTTCAAAATAAAACACGTTTCCCTAGCCTTTGGAGGCTTATTTGCCATAAATATTATAATTTTAGTAATTGCAACAAATGTGAAAGATCCACTGCTTCAAGTATTAACTAACAGATATGGATGGAGATCAATATTCTATTTTGATGGCGCTTTCTTCTTAATTGCATCAATTTGTTTAATTATCATAAAATTCCTTAAAAACCATGAAGGAGATGGAAAAGAAGAGAATTTTGGTTCTAAATTTAAGAGATTATGCAAAAATATTGGACAAATTTACAAAACAAAATTATTCTATTTAATGATTGCATATCACATTATCTATGGTGGCATGAATGAGTTCTGGGCAAATCTTATCATGAATTATGTCTTTGACTCACATCAATCAAAAGATTACAAAATTGTTTCCATAATGTACGGAATTGGACGATCTGTTGGTTTTATTGTTCTCCCAGTCATCAGTCACTTCACTAAACAGAGAAAATGGATAATGTTTGCAGCATCAGCGATTTTCGGATTATTATCTTTTATTATGTGTTTTACTGGAAAATCAGCTGTTTACGGTGGTGTGTGTTTTGTAGTCTTCATATTAAGCATGATATCATTTCCAATCATGTCTATTTCCATTCCACTGTTTACAAGTTATTTCGACAAAGCAATTTATTCTTATGTATCAGGAATTGGTTTCTTGGCGTGTTTCATTGCTGGAGAAGCTTTTAGAGAGGCTTCCTTTATCTTAACTAATGGAAAATACACAGAAAACAAATGGAAAAAGCATCTTTATGGTTTATGGGTCCCAGCAACAGCTTTAAGCATTATTTCCGTTGTCATTGCATTCTTCCTCAAGGATCAAGCTGAAGAAGAAACTAAATCTGAGAAAGTAGAAGAAAAAGGACCAATGGAACCATAAATTATCTATTTTGTTTTCTTTATTTGTTTGTCGATAAAAATAGAATAATCAAAATATCAAACTTATCTTTATGAATCAAATATTAGGATATCAATTGATAATTTCATATTTGAATTCATATTTATTGAATTAATAAAAACACTTTGTCTAAAAACAAATTTATTAAGATTATAATTAAGTATAGTTACAGGTCATTGTAAAATCAATATATCATAAGTGAATGTTATAAATTACGGAGTTCATTTTAAATTTATGTTTCCTATTAAATTCACTCATGAAAATAATCTATATATCGTATGACTGTTGCATTGATGATTAGATGAATGAGAATCACTTCAATATATGGAATGAATTGCAAAACAATGTGTTTGATGTTTATCATTATTATTAATTGTCATAATTGCTCCTATATATCATGGTGTTCATTGGAATAACGTCAAAAATGAAAAATATATGAAAAATAAAATTTTTTATCAAATGCTGTCATCATTAATAAAAATCACATATTCATGGCCTATATATTGTTATATTCATTAGATTTCATCAGAAATGGCAAAATAATTTTCATAAAAATAATATCTTTGTCTGATTGCAAAAATTTAAAGGCAAATCGATTCAATATCACATAAAACACACAAATGTAAAGCCAAATCAAATCAATGGTTAGAATGACTTCACTTTTCGAAAATGATGGCACTTGATGATCCTAACATGTTTAAATACAAACCTCAAACGACAAATACTCAGCCGATGCTTCTAGCAAACTGCTACATAAACCTTTCTAAGACAAATCCAACGACATTGCAAAATGAAAATTTTGGACAGCACATTTTTGCGTTACAATTTCATAAAAACAACTTGTCAATCACCATTTACAAGCAAGGATGCACGCCAGCTGTTCAATTTAACATAAGCAAGTCTCTTCACTGGACATTTCAAAATCGCGTTTACTGTTACTTCCACGACGACAAAAACAACCAATGGTTGGCTTCTTTCCAAGAAGATGCTACTGCAGCTTACGTAACATCAGTTATTTACTGCATTACTAAAAATATCAGAACTGACACTTTAAACTCGATTGATATCGCTAAGCCAGAGGGAAAGGGAATCTCTGCAAACGATACCCTTCAAGTATCTTACTATATTTATCCAGCAAAAGACTTTCCAATTATCGAAAGAGAATGCGTGTCATTAGAAGTTAAAAAAGTCAAATTTACCAAAGAGAACCTCATATCAGGCATCTACAACTCAATTACTGGAATGGTTTCGGGATCAACAAAATTAATTTATGTTCCTCAAGCATATACACTATATGAAAACGGCTCGTCGAACAGCAGCATCCCGGCAACAAACGTTGTCGTTCTATTTTCTGTCCATCACGTCAAATTCGATGGTACGGACAATCAATCTGATGTCAGCGATTGCCCTACTTCTCCTGAGAAATCGGCACCGCCCCCACCACCAGAGAAGTCAGACACTGAAGTTACTGAGAGCGATAAATCCGCGGAAGACGAAAAACTCGAAAGATTAAGAAAACTCCAAAAAATGGGCGCAAAGAACTCATTCATCCCAAGAGTTGAAGTTCCAACAGCTGTGAGTGCATCTTCATCAAGAGGTCCGTCAACTGCTGCTTTAAAGAGGATGGAAGCAAATATTAATAATCAAATCGATGAAATCGTCTCAGATCCGAAACTCGGAGAGGTTATATCTGGTGTCATCGCGCTAGCAATGCAGCTAAAGCAAAAACAAGAAGAAGTCAACAGATTAAAATCAGAATTGCAAAACTTGTCGAAATCAGGTGCTGGTGGTGTCACAAAGAAGCAGATAGAGTTTGCACGTGCTGAAGCTGAAGATATGAAGAACAAATACGAATATACAGAAAGAAAAATTAAAGATGCCCAAGCAAAACTTGCTGAAGCTGGAAAGGATAAGTTTGATGCTGATACAGCCAAAACTAAAGGTAAATCAATGATTAAATCACTGATGAATGATATATTCAATGAAATCAGTGATATTATTGATCCTGATGAAGAATACGATGGTGCTGATGTCAACCAAAAGCTTTTTGAGCTCCTCAGGAAGCATTCATTTGCTGCAATTGAAGAAGTTAATAAGAATGGACTTCAATGAAGTATTTTTTTATGTTTTGAAACTTTTCTATCTTAACAAAATTCCATGTTAAAAACCGATTTTCTGTCTTATTGAAATATCAATTTATTATTTTCTTCTTATGAGCTTTCTTCACTATGGTTTATATTCCTTTTCCGAAAATTGTAAAACATGCAATGATAAAACTTACTTGCTATCGTTGAAAATATAATGAAATATCAAATTTTTGTTTTTCAGTTTCATTTTGAGCTTTCATCACTATGTATTATATTCCTTTTTCGAAAATTGTAAAATAATAGATCATAAAATTTACATAATGTCGCTAAAAAATTATTGAAAAATATTTTGATTTTGAAATATCGCTATTATTTCGTTGCCATTAGTTAAAGTTACTTGTTCCTTATCTAGCGCTAAAGGGATAAGATGATTTATACTATAAAAATGTTGTTGTTTGTAAAAAAAAGTGAAGTAATGATCGTTGTGTCAGTTTTTTCCGAATACAAAAAAGAAACAAATGTCGTAAATCATTTTATCCAAATTTACTTCGCGTAGAAATGAATTTAGTTATATGCTATTTGGTTATTTTCCATAAAAAGGATATTATTGAATAGAGAGTATTTTTTTCTATTTAGAATTTAAAATAGAAGGTTATAGGCCGAAAAGTTTATGTAGCATACTTACGAGTCCATTCACGAGCATCGCGTTCGAAAGCAGCCTTATCAGCCTTGTATTGACGTGCAATGTCTGGAACAAGTGGATCATCTGGGTTAGCATCGTTCAAAAGTGAGCAGATTGAAAGAAGGACCTTGGAAATTGTCAAAGCTGGAGCCCACTTATCTTTGAGAATATCAAGGCAGATAGCTCCGCGTGGGGAAATATTTGGATGATAGACGCGGGTCTTGAAGATGATGTGCGGTGGCTTGAATGGATAATCTGGTGGGAATTGGATATCGAGCATGAAAACGCCAGACTCGTATGGTGTGTCCGGTGGGCCAACGATTGTGCCTGTCCAGTGGAAAAGATCTGGTCCCTCTGGTCCAGCCGAGCAGTTGCACGGTGGATCTCTGGAGATTTCTTGAAGCTCTTTCTGAATTCTCCGAAGAGCCATTTAAAATGTCACGTTTTTTAATTGACCATTTAATTTGAAAACAGTTAAAAATTCTTCTTGATAGATTTTAGTTTTTTGGATTATTTGGTATATAAATTTGATTTTTTGGAAATTTTCCAAGTTTTTCTATGGAGAAAAGGTTGTCATGCATTAAGAAGCTCATAGAACATAAAAATGGACGCAAATTTTTCAAAGCAACAACGAAAAAAAAGTGGAAATTGAATGGCAATTTTTATTCTATTTTCAAAATAGTAAATTTTTCACGAGCTGGATCTATTCTGTGAACAGATTCGATATAAAACTGTTTCAAAAAATGCTAACGATTTTTTACAATTATTTGATTCATAAAAAATTTATTATACATTTATACTTTTTTTAATTTTCTATATCACACTTGGCAAAAAACTAAAAATTAAACAATAAAACTGCGTTATTTTACGATAAGAAATCAAATAATGCATTTTTATTAAGTTCCATGCTAATCATATCATCAAATTTTAATTAACGTAATATATACTTAATTTTCAAAAAATAAATTACGATCATAGATGTGAATTTAAATTTCATATCATGATACTTATAATTTATTTCAATATTTTTATATAAATTTTATTTCATTACTTGGTAATCATAGTGATATATTGTGAAGTTTATAGTATATATTCAATTCTTTATTAGTAATTTTATGATGAAGGCATAATAAAATTATGCTTCATAATTATAGTAAACCCAGGATGCATCAACTGGGTCAGGATAACCGGCAATTTTCTCAGATGAAGTGTATTGCCACATCGTGAACTTGCCTTTATATTTAGGTATTGAATTATATTCTGCAAACCATACATCAATTCCAGCAGCATCAATTTGAGCCATGTCAACATATTGCTGAGTCCATAGATAGTTAATGTATACCATAGGTTTGTATCCAGCGTCTTTAATTTTCCTACAAAACGCAATAATCATTTTCGTAATCGTCTCTTTGCCAACTAACATCTGCGAATCTTCAACATCGTAAGCAACTGGGAAGACAATATCGTCCTTGTAGTCTTTTATTATGGAAAGTGCAAAATCTGCTTCAGCTTCAGCCTGTTCAACAGTTTGCGCATAACCATAATGATAGATACCAATAAGCATTCTTGCTGCTATGGCCTCTCTCATGTGATTCTGGAACTGTCTGTCATAATGAGATGGATTTGCTCGACCAAATCCACAGCGGATCATTGCACCTTGGATTTCGGATTCCTCTTTGGCAGCTGTGAAGTTGACATCACCCTGCCAGTGGCTAACATCAATAATCTTGTATGGAGTAGCAGGCATTGTTTTTTTTTTTTTTGTAAAAAGGTGCCAAACAGTTCAATACAACGTGATTTTGGTTAATAAAACAATGCATAAACGGGTTCATTGTTTTTTTATCGAACAATTCTTAACCACAAAAACCGTTTTTAGAAAACGATAAAACTAAAATATGACATTTTTAGCATTATATGATTTATGTATGAAAAATCCAACCAATAAGGTTATTTCCTTTCAATTTTGTGAAGGACAAAACAATGAAAAGTTTACTTTAAGATTTGCGATACCCCAGGGGGAAAGTGGGTTACCAATAGGTTACCAGTCAAAAATATGTTTTTAATCAATTTTCTTTGTTTTAACCTATACTTTAGGGTATCACCGTGGTATTGGAAATTTTGCTGTGTTTGGGAAAATCCTTTGATCATCACTAACAAAGACTTTTGGATTGACATGTCATCATTTTATAGTACATATATATAATTTTTACTTGGTAAAACATGATTTTTGTTGCCTTTTTGTGTTTTGTTAATTTGAAATTATGAATATCAAATCAGAACTAAGTAACTAAACTCCACTAACGATATTATGATCTATATACACCATAAATGCATGAAATACATATATGAAGATCAAATTTTCATAATATTGCAGTTCTATCTTTTTTTACAGAAATTTTGGATACAGAATTGATCATGGTTTGTATATTTTAAAGGTCAAAATAAATAAGGGATTTTTTTCTGATGATATTTTTAATTGATCAAAAATATGTGTAATAAACAAAAGAATCACCGTGATTATTTTGCAGAGAAGTTTCAAAATCTTTGTTTCGAGATGTGGCCAATAATACTCACATCTTCATCATCTAAGTCTATTGGAGTGTCATCAAAATCATTTCCATCGCCATCCACTCTTCCTAATAGTTCAACTTTGTTGAGTGCAATGCATGGTGGCTCGCCTGGACATGGTTTGTCTTGGATAATTCTAACATATTTTGCGTGATAGATTTCTGAGAATTTATATGTCTTCTCCTTGCAGTATCTCATCTCATTGTCCTTTTCTATTTGATGGACTGTCTTCCATGTTGAATTATCATTCGAAATCTGGAAAGACCAGCTGTATAAGCAGCAATAGCAGCAGTATCCATCGCTATCCTCACAGCAGCACTCACCATCGTAACAGCAGCCTGCTCTGATGAAATAACCAGAAAGTTTCATTGTTTTTTGCTTAATAGAAAAAGTAATGAATGGATGTTCATCGTATGACCTTCCACAGTTGGAGCACCAATCATATTTCTTATCTATTTGATCAAAAGCGTATTCAGGCTTTGTTTTCTGATAAGATCCGTTAATCCACTGTTGGCTGGATCCACTGACATGCGCTTCGATTAAATTGGCTTTGTACGTGTTTTTGAATATCATGTCGGCATCATTTAACAAATTCTCGCAAATCAGAAAAGAAATCATAACAAAATTTAAAATTAAGGGCCTAACAAAATAATATAGGGGCAAATCATGAAAATAGCTTTCTAACAAAAATGAACAATTATACAACAATCTGAGCATGTAAATTACAATTTTTACATAGAATTGCATTAAATTTCTAGAATAATTGATTAAATTTGGAGTATAAAGCTAGATGGTTCCAAATAAGATAATGTAGTGATAAGAAAAGAACATATCAATGCAATTATTAATCTTTCAATAACAATACAAATCAAAATGAATAAATTCGAGAATCAAAGCATAAATGTACCAAAAAAGACAATACATTGAACAAAAATAATAAATATCAATGCTATTGCGAATCTTTCAATAAAAATACAATTCAAATTGAATGATTTCGTAATAAAAGTAAAAATATTCCAAAATAAGATAATGGAGTGAATGATAAAATATGTATCAATACTATTATTAATCTTTGATTTTTGAAATATTAATAGTTTTGATTAATCAAAATTTGGAATTTCGTCACGCATTCCTTCGGCGCCGATTGTTGCTTTGATGATATTATATTTTGAAAATAAATGTTCTTTCTTGTCTAAATCAGGTCCGGTGACGAGCATTATTCCTCCCATTCCAGCACCAGAAATTTTTGCTGCCAAACCATTTTCGCTTGCTATTTTTGCTATTTCATCTGATTCTGGGCAATTTAATCCAAAAGAATTTAATAATTCATTTGCTGGTGTGAACAAATCGAATAAAGCTTTGCTTTTCGTATCATCAGATGTGTTTAGAAATGTTCTTGAAATATCTCCAATTGATTTTATCATTGGCTTGTAAATATTTGGATATTTTTGAATTAATTCTCTAACATGAGAAACAGCGGTTTTGGTGTTTCTTTCTCTATTTGTTCCAACTATTAATAAAGGAATTTCAGGAATTTTAACTTTCGAAATTTTATTATTTTCCATTTTGATTCCACCTCCATAAACAACAGTAGCAGGATCAATACCTGATGGATTTCCATGGTAAAACTTTTCTAATTCTTTCGTTTTTTCAAATATTGAATCTAAATTCAAGTTTAAATTGTTAACTTTAGCTGATATTGCAGCAATGCATGCACAAAGAGCAGCTGATGAACCAAGTCCACCAGTTGGGAAGTCTTGTATGACATGAATATCAAGAGAACGATTTTTTGGAAAATTATTTTCGAAAGCTGAATGAATCATTTGGTATGTTTCATCATTAAACTGTCTAATAGGCTTAAATGGATCAATTTCTGTAATTGTATTTTCGAATTTTACTGATATTGACGATTTATCTGATTCAAATAATTTGCAATTAGCATACATCCTTTTTGAGATTGCTGTAGCTATAGCAGTTTCTCCATAAACAACAGCATGCTCTCCAAATAGGATAATTTTGCCCGGAAATGAAAATGAAAATTTTATCATAATTCGTTTTTGACAAATGTCAGATTAAATTTTTGACACATGTCAAATTGTTCATTTTTGACAAATGTCAAAATTATATAATATTTTTGACAACATCAAAAAGTAGTGTCTATATTCGGATTTTCAAGAATCAGTCAAGATATACCATCCTTATGATCTGATATATTTACCTGCAAAGTATGACGCCTTGAATTTAAGGTTTTTGGTACCACTCCCTTCATATCGATAAAGTTTTCGAATCATATTATTACACTCTTTCATTGGCTCCATATAATTTCTATGACCAATATTAAATGGAGTCTATATAATTACTAGAAGAAATCTTTAATTCTTAAAACGATCATCAAAAGAAACCTTAATAAAAAATGATTTGATTGATCAATGTTCTTCAGTTCGACTATATTCGCATTCCAATAACTCCAAAATCAATTCAATTGATATTTGTTGTTTTTGACATCATTGAATAATGATCGTTTTCTTCATTGAAAGATTTTTGACATTATGAGAGTTATGGTAGTATGAAATATTTATAATGTATTTTATCAACTAAATCAACAGTTGACTTTGAATTACATTCAAAACAAAAAATAGATTTTCAATGATTCGAATTTCTATGTATAACACTCTAAAGAGTAGATGTTCATTGCTTTTCTCAGTACATGTGTAGGCATTGAGCCACAGGCAGTATATTCTGATGATGGAACAACATTAGTTTCGGTAAATAATTGTGAAGATTCTTTCACAATCATAAAAAATGTGAGAACTATCGGAAGAAATTGTTTTTTGAATGTAGCAAATAACTTAACATCAATATTATTTGAAGATGATTCGAGTCTTGAAATTATTTATAACAATGCCTTTGGTAGTTGCAGCTTGTTGACTACATTTGATTTTTCTCGATGTCCAAAGTTATCAATTATAGATTTCTTTGCTTTTAATAGTTGCACAGGATTTACAGAACTGAATTTTGCTAGTAATCTCAGCACTGGTATTCGATCGAATGCGTTTGAAAATTGTTCAAATGTTGAAAAAATTATATTTTCTAACTATGCATATATTATTGAGAGAGATGCATTTTTGGGCTGCAATAAGTTAAAAACAATTGAAATAACAGGCACAGTTGATTCCCTAGGTTTCTTTTTATTTCAAGGTTTTGATAGTTTAGAAACATTAATAATAACGGGAAAATGCAATAATATTTGCCAATATTGTTTCGTAAATTGTCATTATTTAAGAAATATAAAATTTCTTGGTGCAATTGGTAGTTTCTTTACTTATTCATTTTGTAATTGCACTTCGATTCAAAGTCTTAAATTCGAAGGTTCTTTCTATGGATTCGGACCATATGCTTTCAATAATTGCACGTCATTGACGAGCATTGAAGTTGCAGGAAAAAATAGTTACATCAGTGAATATGCTTTTTGTGGATTGATTTCTTTAGTGAGATTAAGTTTTCCTGGATATTTGTATGCTATTCTACAATACGGTTTTTGCAACTGCACATCATTGGAATCAATTTCAATAACAGGAAGAGTTGATTACATGCAAGTCTATTGTTTTGCGAATTGCACATCTTTGACGAATTTTAGCATCTCAAATCAAACAGGAACTATTTGGCAACATGCATTCTATCGATGCACATCATTATCAAACATAACAATATCAGGATTACTGAATTCATTAACAAGCTTTTCGTTTTCAGATTGTTATTCTCTAACGAATTTTGAAGTGAAAGGGTTCATTTATTATATCGATAAAAACGCATTTTATAATTGCTTTTCTTTGACGAATTTCACTGTCTATGGAAACATTTATGATATAATGGATAAAGCATTTTGTAATATCACTTACTTGAAATATATAAATATTTATGGAATCGTTTCATATATTAAGCCATATTCTTTCTGCAATTGCACTTCATTAGAATCAATATTTATATCGGGTTCGGTTGGTTATTTTGATGATTATTCTTTTTGCAACTGCTCATCATTAAAAGAAATCAACATAAGTGGGAAATGTTCAGGAACAAGATCCAATTCTTTCTTAAACTGCAAATCATTACAAAATATTATTGTTCCAGGCATTTTATATCAAATATACAATAGCGCATTTCAAGACTGCATTTCAATTACAAATATTGATATTTCTGGCAAGATTAATTTTATATATTTTAGCGCATTCACAAATTGCAGATTAATCACTAAAGTATATTTGTCAAAAAATGTCGATCAACTTGATATCGATGCATTTGATTCATGTACATTCATTAAATGCGGAGTTAATATTCAAAACTATAAAAAATCATATATAAACATGTTAATTTCAAGTGGTATTCCCAGACTTGCGATTTTAGAAGTATGCAAATGGACTGTTGGAATAAAACTTTCAAAATTATCTGGGACTGATATCATTTTCTTAATTTATTTCCTTTTTTAATAATTTTTATTTAGAATAAATATTTTTAGATATAGTTTATATAAGCTCTTTCATATGATTTCCAGTGGACTTTAGAAGTTATACATTATATTATTAAAATATATATTATACAATTGTATTGTTTAATTTAGATTTTTCTTCTGTGCTTTCTTTCATTTTTTTGCAATACCAAAATTATAGAATCAGAATTACAATTTCAATTGATAATACTGCAATTACAGTGAATCCAATAACTACATAATTAATTTTGAATTGCCAATACACTCCATTAGATTTTCTCCCCATCATTCTGTCAAAATCAAGATCTGATATGCTCTCAAAGTTATTTGTCGTGCACATTTCGTAATTATATTCCTTATCATCAATTCGACATTTAATGAACACAGAATAAGTTGTATCTTATTTGTATATTCATATCATATTTGCACTCCAATTTAGACGTCCTCTTGTATTGTTTTTACTTATCATGGGGACTAGAGTTCCATTGACACGTACTTCAACAGTACTATTCTGACAAGCAGGACATGACCATATAGACGGAAATTCATACAATTCAATTGGCCCCTTTTTTTTGTGTAATACAATTCAAAAATTTTGATAACAAATCAATTGAGAAAGTCTCAAAATTCGGATATTTGTCAAATCCCAAGTCGCTTTGATTTATTGCGCAAAATTCAAATTGTCTTCATGAAGAAATATTTAATCATCGATAAATACACTTAATAGAGATTTTGATTAACATCCGAATCGAAAACAATTCATTTGATGAAAAATTGATAATTTCGATTTCCACAATACTTAATGAAGGTTGTCAATTTGATTTTCAATGATGAACTATGATAATCTCATCTATTTTTTGGAGTTTCAGACTAAATTTCAAGTTTGTATTTTTTTGACATGTAAATAAATCTGACAAATAAACAAATATATCTGTCATGTAAAATATAAATATGACAAATAAACGATATTTTGACATGTAAATCAATTGTAAAATTATGTCAATATTGGCTTAATGCAAAGTTTTGGAGATTGTATTATATGTGGGGATCCAATTAGTACACGTATTCTTCTCCCATGCAATCACAGCAGCTTTTGCATTAAATGCTATTACACATTATTAAATTGTTACAACGAATCAAAATGTCCATTTTGCCAGAAAGAAGTTACATCAGATCCAATATGCTCATCAAAACAAGAACTTGAACAATACAACATTGAGATCTTGAAACACTATCAACATGATATAAATCATCACGTTTATTTTGATAATAATTCAATAATACGTCAAATCGCTTCGTTTAAGAGAATTACATGTCCAGATTGCAAGAGCATATCAATGAACTTTGGATCATTAGAAAATCACGTTAAAAAAGAGCACAATAAAAATGTTTGTCGCATTTGTTTTGATTCTCAGCGATTTTTGCCTTCAGAAATCTCATCATATACGAATGAAGAGTTCAATATCCACAAAAAACTTCATCCAGAATGCGCATGCTGTAAAACTGTTGCATTTGACCAAGATTCATTGTCAAAACATATGAGAGAGAACCATTTCAGATGCGAAATATGCGCTAAAGCTGGAAAAATATTATGGTTTGAAAATATCGATTTAATTCAAGTTCATTTTCATGAATATCATTATGCATGTGAAAATCCTTTATGTGTAATGCAGGGATTTATAGTATTTGCAACAAAAGCCGAGCTCCTTCTTCATAAAGTCAATGTTCACGATGCAGATCCATCAATTCTCGTTGAAGATATCGATAACAAGCCAAAAATGGAAATTGAAGTAGATGAAGGCCCTAACCGCCATGAAAGACACACGGAATCTAAAAAGAGATTATTCAATAAATTAAAGAAAGAGTTTAACGGCAATGTTCGCAAATGTCTTGATTTCCAAGACCTAATTTACAGAGTTGATAACGAAATGATTCCAGTTGAAATCTTCTGTCAAAGAATTCGAGAATTTGCAACACAAGTTGTTTGTGATAAGCTTTTCCCCCACATTGTTGCATCAATTACACATCCTGATATTCGTAAAGAAGTCGTTAAAAAGTATCAAGGAGTTGAAAGCACAAATTTGAGCAAAATAGATGATGAATTTCCATCATTTGAAACAGCAGTTAAACCAGAGGCACCTAAACCAGCACCACACAAACCACAGAAATCAAAGAAAAAGGCTAAGAAAATCGTTCTTAATTATTAATAGATTTGTTTGTTAGTAAAATTTCTCTATCTATTTACTTGAAAATCCGCATCCAGATGTGTTTAAATACCATGGCATTCTAATTTTTAATATTATCACCAAAAATAATTAAAAATATTCAGCTCTGATTGATGATATATAATAAGTTTGTATTAATATCATTATAATTTTTAAGGTAAGAGATTTGATAATCAAATTTATTAATTTTTTGAAAAATATTGTGAAATAAGCGTGTTCAGTCATATGGGTACTTTATGTTTGCAATAATATAAATAAATATAATCAATAAGTATATGGAAAGTGGTTTTTATTTCAGATTTTATAATAATTTTGATTTTACCTTGTTTTAAAGAATAATAGTATGCTTAAGATATAAATACTATCAAAGTGATTAGTATTTGGTCTTCATGTTTAAATAAAATACAAAATAATGGATAAAACAATAATTAGCACGTAATTCCTTGTACAAATGACTTAGTCGACTAGTGATGATCTGTAGCACACTAGTTCTATTATGCAATTGGAATTTTTTGTTGATTTGATTTAATATACATTAAATTTTTGTTGATTTGGAACAAATGAAATGCTAATATAAACAAATACACACAGAACATCTACCGACACAGCAGATAATTAGCCGTTTTGATAACAATGATATAAAACAATAAAATTATTCTTGTAAGTTTGTGGCATTATTATCGAAGTGACCATTTTGTTGCGGCCATAATAAGCTAATAACCTCGCTAATTGAAGGCCTTTCCTTTGGAGAAGTTGATAACATCTTTTTAATGACTAATATAATACGCTGACTAATATGTCTGTTGCATAGTGCATTCATATCTGGTGGTGTATTTATCTGATTCATAACGTAAGTAAATGAATTTTCACATTCGAAAGGTAATTCGCCAGATAAGACGAAGAACATAACAATACCAAACGAATATATGTCACTACTCGTGTTGTAAATCTTATTTAGAATTGCTTCTGGAGCGGTAAATAATGATGTGCCTACGAATGCATTGTTTTGACTAACATTACTTAGTATTTCACTTAAACCGAAGTCAATGAATGAATATGAATCGCCAATAATTACAATATTTTCGGGTTTGATATCTTTGTGGATGATATTCTTGCCATGAAGACGTTCTAATGCTTTACTTAGACCTAAGAACGATTTCATGAACTTATCTTCAGAAATTGGGCCGTTGTTTAGAACAAAATCGAACAAATCACATTCACCTTCTTCTAAAACTATATTGAATGAATTTTGCGTTTCAAATCTATCAAGTAGTTTGATTATATTATTGCCTTGTGCTAGTTCGATGATATGAAGTTCATTTTCGTAAAATGATATATCAACAGCTTCCTTAGGAAATGTTTTTATCACCACTTTTTGACCTGTTCTCTTATCAGCGCAGCACCATACGGTAACAGTGTTTTCGCCACGGAAGATCTCCCGTATGTGCTCATACCGCTGACTTTCAAACATATATAAAAGGAAGGAAAAAAAAAAAGTTTATTTCTAAAAGTGACAAAATTTTCAAAAATTTAATTTCTAAGGAAAAAATTGTAAACTTCTCAAATGATTTTTTATTTTAAGACACTATATTTATTGTTATTTATTTAAATTCACTTTTTGTAGATTACAATCTATTAAAAAAACTGACATTATGTGTTTTTATTCGTCTCTAAAACGGGCTGAGATATGACATTATTGGTCTTTACATGGTTTTTGAGGCCGATTTTGAGAACGTAAAGAGCCAATCAATTTTATTCAATTTAATTTTGTAGCGACTGAATGTTTTGGATGGTATATCTATGCAGAAAAGATATTTAAACACATGATTTTATTTTCCATAGGTGATTTTATTTTGTTCAAATTCTGAACACCCAAATTTATCCCATAATCATAAAAAATTCATAATATCAGTAATGCAAAACATCCAAGGTACTGAAAAATACGGCTCAAATGCAAGGATATTGAGAATTTTGTCCATAATTGATTATCTGGCATTGCTCATGTGACACAGGGAGCAAAAAGATTACAACTTAACTTTGCAGTATTGCTTGCTAATTGACTATGCGGTTTTTATAGATAAAATGAAGGAAATTATAAATCTGACGTGTAAATACTAAAAAATTGTCATTTTTTTTAACAATCTTAACAAGCTATAAAACATGAACATTGCATTTTATAACATATATGAATGGAGCTGAAAGAAACTAAATCTTAATGATTTCATATTCTTGACTAGAGTAATAAGGTATTTTTGTAAACTTGTCATAATATAATGTCAGTTTTTTTTCTTTTTTTATAATTATATGACAGTGTTTTATTATCGGGCTTATAGATGTAAACGATAGACTAAATTGAGTCTCGCTCGCATTCGCTCGGTGTAGAACCTTAAAGTAATAAAATTCTGTTTTTTGTCTCAATTTTGGAATTTTTATAATAAAAATCTCAAAATTTTCGAGCGATGCATCGATAAATACAATCT
>MRSU01007292.1:0-35741 GCA_008369845.1 Trichomonas gallinae
ATGCATGACCCCCTACCCATGAATGAAAAATCCATTTTGGTGTCACCCCCTCACTAACTATGTCGGTCGAGCCTTAAATTACAAAATTGTAATACCAATTTTATATCATGTATTTTATTAAACACACTTTTCTCGGAAATATTTCAATGATGACTAGTATTCTAAATATGTTTATGAGATAGCACCAATTCTGACAATAAACTAAACTTTACATGACATTGAAATTATACAATTTAAAAACGTGACATAATAATATGTTTAGCTTATTTATTTCTTCGATCTTTGCGGCCAATATCAAGTATGGCATCGTCGTTGATGCCGGTTCATCAGGAACGAGAGGTTTCCTATATACATGGGAGGACACTTCTGGAATTCCGGATGTCCAACCAGTCAGAACTGATGGAAAACAAGTAAAAATCAAGAGCAAAATACGCCTCGCTAGTGCAGCAAAGGATCCAAACGCAATTTCTAACATTTTCACCACGATTTTGGATAAAATCAAACCAATGATCCCAGCTAATCAAGTTAAAGACACTCCAATATATATCTTCGCTACAGCAGGCATGAGACTTCTTTCTATCACCGACCAGGAAAGAGTTTTAGACGCAACTTACGATTTCGTCAAAAACTACGGCTTCATTACAAAGAGAACCAACATCCGTGTCATCCCTGGTGTTGAAGAAGGCGTTTACGGCTGGCTCTCTGTTAACCATCTGCTTGGAATTTTCAAGGAAAATAAGCCAACCATTGGCGCCATGGATTTAGGCGGTGCATCATTCCAGATTGCCTTAGAAGTCAACGAATCTGATAAATACGAGGAATCTCTTTTAGTTAGGCTCGGAAACAGGAAGATTCGCATCTTTTCCCATTCATACTTAGGCTATGGCGTTGATGTTTCGTCATTATCAGTTTCGAGGGCAATTGCTGCTGTTAAGGATACTGCTACAGTTGAAAACCCATGTTTACCATCCGGATATACAATTAAATTGCCTAAAGATGACGTCGAAGTCAAAGGCACTGGCAATTTCGATAAGTGCACAAGAATCATCAAGAAGATCCTTATTGATGGCCCACACTTCGAAACAGTCAATATTCCTGGACTTGCAAATCTTAATAAGTTTGTTGGTATGGCAAACCTCTACTTTGTCAACGGATTCTTGAATCTCAATGAAGACAGCACACTCGAGAACCTCAAGAAGGCAGGAACCGACTACTGTTCGATTCCATGGAGTACTATCGAAGAGAAATACAAAAATAATCCAGCTCTTGAATACGCACCAACATACTGCTACTGCGCTGCATACCAGCATACATTGTTAACCAAAGGATTCGGATTTAAAGATGGAATTGCCGAAATCAGGAAACTTGATGAGATTAACGGTGTTGATCTTTCATGGGCTATTGGAGCAATGCTTGCTCATGTCTCTGATTTCAACACAATCACAGAAAATTCAATTCCAATTATGCCAATTCTTGTTGCTAACATATTTGCTTTCATAATATTACTTCCTATCTACACTATCATCGGAAGAAAGTTTAGACCAGTTCGTTATGTTTCAATTACTGAAAATGTTTAAATTTATTCTAAACACACATGAAAATACATGTTTTAATACAAACCATATCATATATTTTTCATAACAATATATTTTTATTCAAACAAAAAAAAACAAAATTATAACATATTTCTGTAATTTCCAGTAGAAATATGATCTAAAGACGATGATCTGACGAGCGGTTGTGGTTGTGGAGGTTGTGGCGCTGGAACAATATCTTCTTCGCAATCCGGATACCATTCTCCAGTAAATATGTCGTCTGTTATGAATGGATGCGTCAGGGCCTGTTTCGCTGATAGTCTTTGAGCCGGATCAAATTGAAGCAAAGAATAACAAAAATGAGAGAAACATGAAACTAAATTTACGTCTTCTTCAGTTTCGAGTTCGCAGTGGTTCATTATTAGGTTTTCGAGAGAAGTGGGGCCAATTTCCTGGAAAATTGTGTTATAAAAATGATCATTAATTAAAACATCGTTTGGATCCGTTTTAGGACGATATCCTTGCGTTGTTATATCGAAGAATTTCCAATATTGCTTTGATTGTTGGATTAAATAGTCAGGAATTACTCCAAGCAAAGCAATTTGAGAATGTATTGTATCATACTCAGTTTTGGCCGCAAAAATTGCGAAATCAAGGAACAGCTCGGCAGCGATGCAGCCTGCACTCCAAATATCGATTTTATTTGTATAAGGTAATTTCAAAATAACTTCTGGGCTTCTGTAGAATCTAGATTGAATGTAGTCACCAAAACCAGATGGTGTAGTCGATGCTGAGCCAAGATCGATAATAAGTAAATTGTCCATATTTTCATTATCGAAAAGTACATTATCTGGCTTTATATCGCAGTGAATAATACCATTATCATGTAAGAATTGTATTCCCCGTAAAATTTGTTCCATTACGTTTCTGATTGTTCCTAGTAATTGCGAAACCCGTCTGTTTTGATAAATTCCTTCAAACAGTGACCTAAACAGTAATGGTTCAACAATTATAATATGCCCATCCTTCTCAAAACTCGATATCGGCATGATTATATGACTTTTTCCAATATGATCAGGCGCCGAAGCAAGTATTTGATGTAGCGACACCTCAGACAGACCAGTTACTTTATATTGAGGTAGGTTTTTGATAATTTTCATCGCATAAAACTCCGGATTTTCATTTAATAATTGACATTTATAAACATAAGAGAAAGTACCGTTTCCGAGAGCATCGATCACTCTAAAAACATTCCCATCGTTGTCTTCTATCAACTCGTTTATCGAAACGATCTTGTGGCCTTCACTAAGCGGATCATTGTCCAGAGATTCTTCGTTTAAGTTCAAAGGACGACCGATGTCGTAGCTGGGCTCCTTAAATATATGCGGATTTAGCTCGTGAAACGTCTCCTGTATGTTAATAGTGACTTGCTGTAGAATAGACATATTTATTTTTTATTGGTTTACACATGAAAAAATTTCTGAAGAATATTTATTGCGCGTAAACTATTCAATTTAATGCGAACAGAGAAAACAGGCTTTATACATTATATAGGTAATGTTTTCCTCAAAATCTTATGAAAAGTTGGTTCACTTTTTCAGTGACCTTACTTCGGATAAAAAAATGTTAATGTCAATATTTTTAATTAGCATAACACTGACAACAGAGCAAAAATAAAATGGTAAATCAATTCAATAAATTTTCAATTTAACATCTGCCATGTAAATTAACAATCTGACTCATAAAACATTTCTGACAAATAAACACACAATATGTCACGTAATTTTTCATTCTGACATATAAAAGATCTTTGACAAATAATTCAACATCTGCCACGTAATTAACATTCTGATTCATAAAACCATTTTGACAATTAAATCTTCATTTTGACGCGTAAATTTCTTTCTTTTTTTTTTGATTCCATTACTGAAAAGAATATTTGCTTTATTCCATATATTACGGTATGATATGATTATAGACAAATGAAGTTAGTTATGTCTGCTAGAGCAACAAATGTCGATGGAATTATTCGAAATTGCATGAAACAAACTACAGCTTCCAATTGTTCAGTATTTATCACATCTGCTACACCTCGTAATTATAAAACGGAACATGCTTTTGCAATGTTTGATGATAATGCTGATACATATTATTATAGTGACGAAAAAATCAATAATTTCATCCAATTTAAGTTTGAAGGGGCTCTGATTCTTACATCAATTATGTTAAGGGGTATAATAAATCCTACACCAAATGCTTTTGATCTCCTAGGATCACAAAACGGGAAAACTTGGGAAATGATATTATCCATATCAAATCTAAATCGAAAATTATATAATTATGGTAAACAAATTTACCTAATAACGGATAGTAGTTTGTATAAAATAATTAAATTACAAATCACTAAAAATGACGAAAATACAGGAGCGAATGCAGGCCTAATAGAAATGGAACTATTTGGAGATTTGTATGAGTTTGGTGAATGCATCATCAATACTGCGAAATCTTGCTTTAGTATTAGCTCCAATCATATATATGCATTATTATTTGTTGATATTTAATGTGAGGAATAATAATTATTTTAAATTTTTAAATGATTTCCGATGAACATTTTTTCAAATTTATTCTAAAAGCAGTTTTAGCTACACGAGTTTAGTTTCGGTCAAATAATAGTATGAAAAGAATACTAAATGTAAAGCCGTCATCTTTAACTTCGGATGGAATAATTAAGTCTTGTATCAATCAAAATCTTAGTTGCAAAACATCTACAGTAATAACATCTACTAAACCTCACCAATCTCATATAGCATCGAATCTTTTCGATAATACAACAAAAACATATTATTATACTCGAGAATACGATTACAACTTCATTCAATTCCAATTTCATGGAGCTGTGTTGTTGGATTCGATAATGCTTAGGGGAATTTCCAATCCAGTTCCTAATGGGTTTATTCTATTCGGATCAAATAATGGCTTAAATTGGAATACTATGATATCATTGCCAAATTTAAACATGAGTTTGTCCGAATATGGCGCTGAGTTTTACAACATAACAAATTCAGAAAAATATTATAAATTTATCAAGCTTCAAATAACCAGAAACGAACACAATAGTGGAGTGAGTGCCGGTATGAGTGAAATGGAGCTATTTGGAGAACTAATTGAATTTAATTTATTTACTATTGACTACAAACTAAAGTGTTATAATTTTAACACTTTACTAATACTAGTGTTCATTATCCTTTAAAGATTTTACTTATTTACAACTATTTTTGTTATGTTATTTTTTTTATCAATATTCTTTTTCTAATGTCGAATAATAATTTATGTATACTCGCAAAATAAACAAAAAGTAAGAAATAGTCAATATATATAAAAGATACAAACAATATTTAAGTTAAAACTAACAAAATAATATAATAATAAAAAAAAAATTACCACCACGGGCACCATCCGCTGAACATCTGGCAAAGGTTCTTCTCATCTGTTGCCTGTTGTATGAGCAGTTCCACTTGGTCAGGAACCTTAAGAGAAATTTTTCCTTCGAAATCTGATCCGCTTAATTTGTCGGAAATCCTTTTAACAGCGGAAACAGCGTCATCGACTGCTAAGCTTGTGTTGTGCTTGTTCTGACGCTGAAGAAGTGGGTCGTGAATGAAAGCTTCCAGGAGGGAAAGAATCTGGTTTCCATTCTGCCTCATTATCTCCATCGAACTTTCGCATAATGATCTAAACGTTCCTTCTATCTTGGAAACCTCCAAAGCATTGACGAGCATCCTTGTCAACCTGAATGGCACAGTTTCTGGGTATCTATCTCTGTGCATAGCAACTTCGAAGCAGTCGCCGAAGTCAATGTGGACGAGTTTAGCAGTGTTTTTGCCGATCATGATGTTCGAGAAATGTCTGTCGCCGAGTCCTAATATGTATCCGGCCATTGAAGTCACAGCCATGGAACTTGAATAAGTGGATCTCCTCATCAGCCAAGAAGATGTTGATGGAGAAGAGCTGAGCAGAATCCTTCTGACGTCCAAACCATCTGTTGCTTGTAGGCCTTTCTTGAATGCTACAATTTTGTCATCGATCTTTAGTGTGTCGTAGTTTGGCGCGTAGTTAATTGTTGCCTGCTGCTCAGCTTGTATTTTCACACCGCGCTTCTTTCTGTATTCCTTGACTGCTTCATGCAATGTTCCGCAATCTTTCACCCAGCCAATCAGGCCGACTTCTCCTGTGATCGGAACAACATTATAAGTTGTCAAACTCAAGAATGATTTCATCCTTATATTCGAATGATCAATTAAAGTATTGATGAAGTGGAACAGCTGCATAACTCTTTCATCCAATCTTGTGTCTTCATGCGCTTTGAGCAGGAATTTGTATCTGACACCATCACTGCCATCGACACAGATTTTTCTTGGCCTTTGCTTCGAATTGATAATTTTCACGACATTCTTGAAGCTGGAAACAGTTACTGGTGATTTTCCATATTCATATGTACCAGGGACAACTAAATCGCTGTTCTTGAGCTTATACAAAACAGGAGAAACTTCCGAGAGCAAAACTTCGTTCATTTCCTGGCAGACAGTTCTTAGGTTATTAAATACCAACGAAAGATGATCCCATGCTTCATGCAATGAACCTTCGTCGTTGTTCTTTGCATATTTTTCGAGTAAATCGAAGCTGATTTTAAGTTGTGAGAAATTCTGTGACGTGAATTTAGACTCGAAACATGTTTCACAATTTTGATTTAAAATGTCTTTGATCGGCTGCAAACATTTAAGCATTTTCTCTTTGTTAACTTCAGGACAATATTCGTGTGATGCATCATCGATGCATTGATAAGTGAGCTCATACCATGATACAGAAACGCGCATCATTTCATTCGCAATTGCAGAAATTATTGAAGTGATCTTTGTGTATTTCAACTCGAGCTTAGCGAAGATTTTCTCTGCAATGCCTCTTCTAATTTCGTTATCGCTTTTAAGCTGGACCATCATAGGATACAAAATCGCGTTCGGATGCAATTCTCCGATGCTGTAAAGTAAATCAAAGAGAGCTTTATGTAATGGAGTATCATCTCTTGTGAGCCTTGCTATAATCTGTGGGACAATGTCTATCCATTTATGAGGTAAAACGTTCTTAGATCTTTCAGCAAATATTTGGATAAAATCGCTGTCATTTTCATTCGCCATGAATAAAATGTTGAGAATAAGCAAACTCAATGAAACTGAACGAGATTCACATGCGACAACACCATTAATTGCTCCTGTTAAAGCATCTTCGAGATATCTCATGTCATGCATTTGCTTGTAAAGTCTTAAATTAGTTCTCGACCAGTTTTCGAATGTTTCCGAATTCTTGGCAAAACCAATGACACTCTTTAGCGATTCTCTGACTTTTTCACTCGAATCTACCCAATTCGAAAGAATATTTGCGCATTCCTCAGCGAGATCTTGGTCTGTGATACTTGAAACAATCTTTTGGAGTGAATTAACAGCCGTGAGATTTCCTGTTTCGTGAGATAATCTACAGTCAATGACAGACAATCTATCAAGAAATGTTTTTTCTGTTGAATTAACTTTGAATTTTAAGTAGTTCAAAACTGATTTCGTCAATGAAAATGATTTGTTTGACAATGTTGTCTCCAAGAAAGCGAGCCATTCTTCCTGGATATCAGTTGGATCAAATGCTAATGAGCCAATATACAAAAATCTGTGCAAACTTTTTTGGCTTTTGTACATTAGATTAAATCTTTCCTTCCAAACTCTTTTGACGTTCGCTATAACATCTGTAGCTTTCTGCCTTTCAGAAGGTATTGGAGAATTCAAAGATTTCTTCATTTCTAATACATTAATGACATCAACCAATTGCTGGTATCCATCTACTTGCGAAAGAGGAACAATTATTCTATCGTAGTCTTCATTTATCGCTGGGAATAAATAAGGAATTCTCGCTGTTCTTAACTCGCTAATCAAATCCAATGCTTTCTGTTTCTCGTTCTTCATGACATAGAAAATTGCGAGATACCATTTATATCTATCGGTCTCGTATTCGTATTTTTGCTTTGAGAGTTGCTCGCATGAGTTCATGAATGATTTGTAATCGAAAAGGTGCAAATCAGCAGAAACACGCATAACAATGTCAACATTCTGCAAAGACCTGATTTCATCATATCGTGCAAGCTCTGAAAGGAATTTGACACGTCTGTTTATCAAATTTAAATCTTTAGGGTGAGCAGCCAAACTTTTATCTGTGTATTTCAGTGCTTCTTCCCACATTCCCAGTTTTTCTGCCATTACATCTTGTTTGATGTCGAATCCTTTAGAGTGGCTGAGCTTTAGAACGCCAGCAGCTGCAAGCGGAAGATTTAATGTTTGATTTAATATAATAAGTTTCTCAGCGACATCCACATTATTTTCAAACATATATTCTGTCGCTCTCAAAGCTTGCGTGAAAACTCCAGCATTTTGTGCAGACTGTGCAATGATTTCGTTCGATATTGGTAATTTGATTCCCAATATTTCTAGAATTTCTAATGCGGCGAGAAAATGTCTGACGACTGATCTTGGAGCTTCACCGCCTGAAAAAACTCTCTCGAAGATTTTTATTATGTGCGCTTTGTTCAATGAGTCCTCAATAGATAAGACATACACTAAACTAATTGCTAAAGGATAGATAATCCTGCAGATCTCAGCATGCCTCATGCATAGAGTATAACAGGCAGATATTGCTCGAGAAATTGAATTTCTTACAATTCCGTAGAAGAAATCGTTTGACCAATTCAACCATTGTATTTCGTCACTGGAAAGTTTAGGCGCATGAGCAACAAATGATGATTCTCTTGTTTTCTGTAGAGAAGATTTCTTTTTGAAGGCTGATGCTTGTGTTCTAGAATCTGGGGCAACGAAGTCCATCAGATTCTTGAAAGATGAGATTTTCTGGCCGTTTTTGAGCACAGTTATGATCTCTTTTAGTATTGGATGACTGAATATATCGAAAATAGAAATTAATCTCGGCAAAAACAACAAAAATGAAAGCCCACAGTGAGCAGCAACAATGCACATGATATCAAGCAGTCTTTCTTGTAAAGAAGAGTCTTGTTTCATCAAATCCATTAATGTTTGAACTATTTGGCCGGAAAAGTTTGCTGTTCCTCCATTTATGAAGATGAATCTTGTTTTAGTGAGAACATCGTTGATTATTTGGGACTTCGCATTGTATGAAATCCATAGCAACATTGGCGGATAAATGATATGAGTAATTGATGAAACTTGAGAGCCGAAACTAACAAAAACAGAAAAGACTCCATCAACTGTTCGCTCATCATATGACATGAAGCCATTTATAAAAACTGTCGCGATTCTCGGAATGAAAGGAGCAACAGCATCATGCGTGCTGTTGACAAGCCAGTCTGTTATCCTGAGGAGCTGACTCCTATCGAGTTTTGTCCATTTTTGGCAAATAAAATCAATAACGTGTGGAACTAAAGGTCTAAATCTATCACCTAAAACAGCAATTAATGTAGTGATGTTAGATAATAAAATATTTGATGTGCTTGGGCCTGAATACGTCAATAAATCGTTCATTTGCTTGATTAAAGTATTTTCAAGTAATTTTCCGAATTGAGATTGAACTTTAATGACAGTAAGTAATGCTTCGATTGCTGATGCATGCAAAGCTGAAAAAGATTCATCTCTTAATATTCCGAATAATAAAGAAAGCGAAACTCCAACTGAGGCGAATATGAGGCACTCAACAGGTTGATTGGATTCTAATAATGATATGAAATATGACGTAGAATGTATTGTCATTGAATTCCGAACTAAATCACTGTCAAATAGTTCTTTTCTAACAGAACCAATTTGAGAAATGACAGCTAAAAGCTTAGAACGAGTAATATCAGACTCATTTAAGCCTCCTAAATCAATCAACATTTTCACTAAATAAAAATTCTCTTTGTAAATCGAAAACATGAGGTTTGTATGTTTAAGGGCTGCCATGATTAAGTCTAATGCTGCGTCCAAACGTTTCTTAGATGAATGAATTGACAGAGATGTTGAAATATGATCTTTAACAAGTTTAACTGAGTCGATTTCTGTAGGTGAAAATGCAATTATGTGTGATAATAATGATAATGCACATGTCGGAAGCTTCATTTTCGAATCAATTAAATGGAAAATAATAAATGAAGCGAAAGGAGTGAATAAAGCGTTGAGAAAATCTTCATTATTGCATTCCAATGCTGTTGTAATCATGAGCATCGAATAAATTGCACGCTTCATCATTTCGGATTCGTTTTTCATTATTGTAACTTGTTCAGCAAGGAAATCCTTGAATATTTGCGCTACTCTTGAATCAGACACATGTGAAGCCAGTAAATCTAAAGCAGCCTTTTTGATCAAAGCTTGTTTATCTTGTAATAAAGTTTTGATCGGGGTTAAAACTTCATCTCTGAACGGTTGAACTAGTGTACATGACCTTATCAACATCATCTTAAGATCAGTACATGATTCTGTGCACGCTGCGCTTAACATTAACTGTGAATAATCATTATTCGGCTTTTTGCTTGTGTAAAATGATATAAATGAAGCTGCAGCTGTTCTTACAGAGTACTCAGGATGGTTAAGGTAAAGGAGAATTTGATAAATCATCGGAGTTGAGAAATAATTTGTTGGAATATCTAATTTGATGAACGAATTGCAGTAAGTAGCGATTTGCTGTGACGTAGACTGCGATAAAACCATAGAATTCGCGTAATTTATTATGTGTGCGTGTATAAAATTTTGGGTTTTCGGGTTATTTTTCGTAAGTTTGTAAAAACCATCGACAATGAGATCTGTGAGTTGTTGCTTGAATATGTGAACGAAATCGTGTGAGTTAAGTTCCAAAACAGAATTAATTGCGATCAATGAATGACAAGCTTGTTCACAGTCCAACTGGTCGAGTATTTGGTTCCTAATTTTCTGTATTAATGAGATTTCTTTCGAGTGATAAGGTGGTTTCCGCTGAAAAAGAAATTCACTGAATGTTAATAATAATTCTCTACGGAAAACGCTTTTCTTTTTGAGCAGTTTCTTGTACTCTGTCAGTATATTAACAATAATATCCGCATTAAAAAGCGATGGCGTTGTTCTAAGGGCGAATGATAAAACTTTAAGAGTTGCAAGCTGACATTCCAAGTCTTTGTCATGCAAATACATAAGTGGTAGCGAAACGAAAGTAAAACACGCCAAATTTTCGGGAATTATCGAAATAATTATATTTGCAGCTCGAAGAGCACCGGAATAATCGGTCCATTTCTTTTCGCTGAGAGTGAAATTTAAACTAGCACAAAGAGTAACCACTCCAAAATGCTCTCTCGTCTCTTTTTGGGAAATCGCAGATGTAAGTGCAGCTTCTGCTGCATTTCGGATTCCATCGTTTGTGTTATCCATGCAGGATCTGATTATACTTTGCACCTGAAAGAAATGTTCTTCAAGTAACCCTGGGAATTTCGTCAAAAATATTTTCATCAGCATCAATCCTGATATACATCGCTCTATTTCCTTCGAATAACACCACAACCACATTGAGTCAGCTAGCGGCTTTAATATTAGCTGTATTGAAGCCCTCAAAGTCTTTGTCATCCATGTTAATAGATTTGCTAATCCGTCCCAAATCTTTTGATTCGGAATTGCAGGCAAGTTTATCAAATCTCGTGTCATTCTGTTTGCTTTGCTAATCTTGTCTCCTAAATAAACGTCGATTAATGAGTTTAATAAAAAAATGTGGCTGATTGCTGACTGTTGTTGCAGTGAAATTGCTACGAAAAGTTCATCTAGGAAGTAATTCGCTTCATTACTGTCCTCTGCGAGTCTATAGGCCGATTCCACGTAGAGTTGGAAATTGTTTTGCGCGACTTTGAATAATATTGATTCACTTTGGTTGATATTATCGCAGAGCTGCGTGATGTAGGTTTGAAGGGCACGCGGACTCACTTCAACCATATCTTTCTTCCTGTGCCTCAAATCCATTTATGTCACTTTTTATTTCGAAATGGCTGTCACTTTTCAATCTTATTTTTCACAATTTTTGGAAAGCGTTTTCATTACTAAAAGATAAATATACAATTATTTCATTTTTAACTGTCAAATTATTTATATTTACATTGGCAGATTGTCATATTTCATTCAAAAATTTTTGACTGTCAAATTTCGCATGATTTTTATTTTAATCATTTTTGCTAAAACAGTAAATCTGACAAATAGCAACATATAACAATACACAAACGGGAGCAGGAACTCCATTATAACCTGCGAATTCGATTTATATGTTGAACTTTTCCCAAATCCATTAGGATTTTAAAATCCAACCCATCCCTAAAGATTGGGAAAAAGTGCCATCCCAGTGCAACTAAAATTGTTTGGTCAGGTATGTATAATGTTGACTTTTTCTCTATTTTTCGATTTTCACAACAAAATATTTAATATTAACTCTCTTAATATTCGCTAAATCATTTTTATGATGAATATATTTTATCTTCAAACTGAAATCATATGATTTACCTATAAATTTTTTAAATATATTTTAGTGTTTTTAGAAATTATTTACATTGACTATTTTAACATTTGTAAAATCATTTTTATGATGACTATATTTTCCCCTCAAATTGGAATCATATAATTTGCCTTTATCAAAATTTATTCAATTTAATTTTTTATGATTTATGGAAAATCATATTTAAAAATGAGAGAATTAGAATGAAAAAATTTATTAAAATCGATAAATATTCATTTTATTGAGTTTTTTTAAATTTTATAAAAAAATTTAAAATCTCATTTTAGAGGCAATGTTTAATGACAAAAAGTGAGATTTATCATATACACTATGCAATAATAGAGTTATTTTGTATTAGTGTTAACAAAATGGCGTTTGACGATAAATGTGACAAGCGTTTAAAATCCATTTTTGAAAAAAAAATGTCCAGGCGCCGCAACGTTATCCCACAAGAAGCTAAAGACGAGATTGCCGAAGTCTTCGAGCTCTTCGATGCCGACAAAAGTGGCTGCATTGACCGCCAGGAACTTTATGTTGGATTACGCGCGATGGGATTTAACGTAACAAAGGAAGATGTTGAACAGATTTTCAGAGAAAAGGACTTAGAAAACTTAGGATATCTCATTTTCAAGCAATTCAGAGAAGTCATCGCAGAAAAATTAAGTACTCGCAAACCAGAAGAGGAATTCAAGCAAGTTTTCGCTCTTTTCGACAAGGAACATACAGGCCGTATCGGCATTCGTGAAATCAAGCGTGTCTGCTTGGAACTCGGTAAAACGGATCTTACTGAGGACGACATGAAGGCCATGATCGATCAGTTCGATACAGATGGTGATGGTTTCATCACACAGAAAGAATTCATCGCTATGATGAATGGTGACTTTTAAATAATATTTGATGATTTGTAAACATATAAATTCTTAAGATTTGACGTCTTTCCATAATTTTAATTCATTTATCACAAACAAAATCCCATTAATTTGACCTTTTTCTCGATATATTTTTTTGAAATAAAAATACAACAGAAAATATATGTTTTTAATGAGTATATATATGTTTGTTTGATTGTCAGGATGTTGTGATGATTAAATAATTAAAACATGAATATAAAATTTTAATTAAAACAAACAATAATATTTGGAAAATCATTCTTCTTTCAATTGAGTTGCAAATATGTTAGAAGTCATATTATGCATGTAGCCTTCAGGAATCTCAATCTGAGAAATATGTTCAACAGCAATAACGAAAAAGTTCATCGCATCGCGGAAAACACTCGATGACTGCAGCTCTGCCCATTTGCTGATATATTTTACAATTGAAATGCAATTCGCTGGAGGACTCATAGATAATAATGCTAAAAATAGCGTAAGTGTGTCATCGAAGGATAGAACACCAACATCTGATCCGAAAAACTGCGCTAATGAGTCTATAATGAAATATATCTGCGCCATCATATCTATAGGATTTGTTATATAATCCATTTCTCTCAACATCTGAACTTGGCGATTTTTGAACAAAGATCTGATCGGCAGGCCTGGGACATAGTAGTTACCAACATCTTTAGTCAGTTTTAGCGAACTCGCTGGTTGTTTTGCAAAAATTTCACATTTAATTAAGAATTTTTCGTCTTCTTCAAGATAGCATCTCAATTCTGGTTCTATTTGATATGCTTCATTAAATAGAAATCGTAGAGCAGATGTAAACAATATAATTTGGATATTTGTCGTTGTAGTTTTGAAATCATCAATTAATCCATTAATAAACTCTACCATTGTGTTGAAAAATCCTTCATCTGGTTCGCCATAAGCTATGAAATTAGCTAGAGAAACAATCAATGACATAGGTCTATGTTCTAAAATATATTTTTCAATCATTGTATCAAAAACTGATGGTGGTGAGTATGATAAATCGTCATTAAAACGCTGATTTGCTTCAAGAAATGCGTTTTTAGTGGATTCTAGACTTGCTTCTTTTGCATAAACAACACAATAGCGAGATATCTTCGACATTAGGGATTTTCGCTGATAATTGAGCGAAGAGTATTCTTTTTTGTTACTTAGGGACTTGGTGAGATGAATAATAAAATTTTTTGCTTGGAATTTAACAGTTGAATCATTTCTGATGATTTCGAGAACATATTTCGCAGCAGAAATACATTTCTGTAAGTTACCAGATTCAAATTCGAATTTTTGATTTTTGATATCTAAAATCATTTGTTTTATAACTTTAATCATTCTTTTATTTCTCGGATTCGATGAATCAAGGTTAGGGAATTCCTTTTCTTCGAATTTTTCTTTAATTCTGACAATTTTATTTTCGCACGTAGCAATAAAACCCTCTAATTTCTCAATACACGATGCCTGTTTCATTTTGTTTGACGTCAAGCCCATAATCATGTACCTTTTTAGTGTAGGACTGATTGTATTTTTTGTTTTCATAGCATCAAGTTATGTCACTTTTCTTTCTCAATTATTTTTCACAGTTCACTTTTCATTTCCTAATTTCGTTATATTCATATTTCTTATATAATTAAATTCACTTTTTCCATTGAGACTTCTGTGAAATATGAATGTTTTGTAAAAATTGTTTTCTTTACTTGTCAGAATACTCACAATATTATTTTTTACATGTCACATTTTTAACCATTATATCATTGCATTAGTTCCATGCATTAGTTTAAATATTTCTAATTCTATGATCCCACTAATACTGTTCTATTGAAATCAACTACATTGACCTATAAAATATTGTATAAGTCATTGATTATTGATAAATTTGTTTCAAATCAAAGTTTTACAAATGTTTAAATTAAAGCTAAACAGGAATTTTGTATCTAATTCATGAGTATGATATGTTTATTTGGTAAACAACCTTGAAGATTGAGTTGGCAAGGTTGGATGGATATGAAAAAGTGACTTTTTGATGCACTGCTTCTGCCATTTTCTAATATGATGGGATGTGAAACATAAACTTGAATTTCCTTTTCTGTCCAATTGCAGATATTCTGAGTTCCAATTACCTGCAGGATCCTTTGTCATAGATTCGATTCTGTCATGTAATAAGAATCTATAATCTTGCAAAATGGCGAACTTCCATCGTTCTCTGAGTTACATGGTATTTCTACCAATATTACTAGAAGCTTCATGAGTTATAAAGATAAATTACAATATATCAATGATTTTTTTTTTCATATTTGATGAAATTCTTTTCTTTAATTTCTTCGTATGAGTGCAAACTTATTGTAAAATTTATTCTCATACAAATGAATTGTCGAAAATTAAAAAGCAAATTCAGTATTTTGAAATTATTTTCAAAATCATAAATTTCATCAATTTTTGAATAACTATATACAAAAGATATGATTTTTCGAATGATTTGAAAGAATAATTAAGTATAATACAGTTTAAAACAGAAAGTTAGAGTTCTTCAACAGGATTTGATGGATTGAAAACAATGTGGTTTCCAGTTGATGATCGCACATAAGTATAATCAGCGGTAAGTGAGCCAGATCTGACATAGCTTGAGTCATCGAAGTCTACTTTGACTTGTACTACTCTGAATGTTGGTGTTCTCGTTGATAATCCTTGTTCTATCTTCGAGATCGCATCATATGAATAAGCATAGTAACCGCAGTGTTGATCAGAGTTCTTCGGCTTGTCTACAAGTTCGAATGCATAGTAGAGGTGCTCTATTGGTATCGTGTCTATCAGTGTAACTTCATTAGTTTTAGAATTAATAACATAAGCACAAGGAACACCTGAGTCTAAGAACTTCATAGCTGGTCTTTTATCGAGTCCATTCCTAAGCAGGTAGTAATAGTCGCCTTTCTTGCAATGAGTTGTATTTATGCATTTCAATAAGCTTCCTCCTGTGTAGGTTTTGCCGCCCAAGAATCTTGTGACATCTGTGGAGCATTTGGAGCCATCATTGTACTTCTTGAGGCATTCTTTTGTGACTGGTGTCCAAATTGCGACGTCATCTGCGTTTGGACAAATCATCTGCTCTTGTTCATGTGAAATTAAGCCATATAAGTATTCCAGTGAATGACCGCGGCCTCCCCAGCTGTTTCTGAGAATGAATATTCCTCTTGATGGATTTTTCCGAGTTATGTTGATGAAAAGTGGATCCTCGAAATAGTCATTGTATCCAACAATCACCATTGCGTGTCCGACCCCGTAAACTAGGTTATCTGTGTTGTGCGTTATCATTTCTGCGAGATTTGGTTTCGAAACTTGATAATCAAGGAAGGAACAGAATTTTTCACTATTATGTGGGCATTTGAGCAGTTTTTCTTTGCAAATTGAGTGATTTGCAACAATTGGATTTTGATCGCATTCGAAATAGTATCTGGAAACAGGCATAGGGAAGTTAAAAGAGAGTGGGTATTGATATTTGAACAACATATCCTTAGTTTTATCGATTCCGACTCCAAATTCTCCGCCGCTTAGACGTATTTTAATCGGATTGGAAGAAAGCCTCTTTGAGAAGTCAGGACACTTCATTTCATCAGCTGGATCTTCCTGATATTCACAAGTTGTGATAGGCATAATTGCGGACTTGAAATCATCGAATTCTTTGTAGAAATTGATAAAATCTTCAATAGATCCACCATTGGACTTTCCTCCTTTGCGTGGACTCATTCTACACGTTTGCGAAGTTTTATCTTTTTTGCATTTATCAACCATCCACTTTGCTAAAGCTTCTTGTGAGAATGCTACGTATTCTGTATCATTGAGGAATCCTTTCATGATGCCATTATGCTTGTATTGCGATTCAACGAGGTAAATAGATGCGAAAGCCCAGCATGTTCCTCTATCGAACTGATTCCATACAGGAAGCAAGTAACTTTGGTTAACTATGAATTTTTTCGGTGGTGGAAGGTATGGTTCTCGATAATTAACAGGAATTTCGATTTTATTTGAGAATAAGAAATAAATTAGATAACCTACGAAACAAACAAGAATGAATACAATCAGAAGAATAAAGAATTTACGATTTTTCTTCCGAGATTGGATTGTTTCATATGTTAAATCTTCCATTGTGATTTTTGACAAATATAGTTGTCAAATTGCCAAAATGGACGACGTTTTGACAAATTTTCTGACATTTAGCAAATTTTCGAGAATCTATTTTATTCGTTGTTAACACAGTTAAACTTGACCGATAATACCCTGATGAGTTCAAATAGATAAGATTATGGAAAGATATTAACATTGTTTATTAAAAATCACAAAATATTATAATTCGTAGTATAAATCATGGGAAAGCTTGAAGGTCAAACGATGAATTGATGCAAAAATGAAACAGGTTGAGATTATTTTTTTGATGTTTTTTTTTTTCGTTTTGTAAGAATTTAGAATGGACACTTCATGTAGAACCTTGTAACCCAATTTGAGATTCCTGGAGAAAACCATGTTGTTGCAAGTGGAAGGAAATTATGGATATCCCAGTTCAAAACCAATTGGAAACAGTGCCTTGAGAAAGTTTTGAGCTTAGCAAAAGGTGTCTTTCCAGGCTCAACATCGCTGATTAATTCTTCGGAAAGATTCGTATCGGACATTTTATTATTTTGTCACGTTTTAAAACAAATTAGGGGTCTGATAAATCCGACCCCTAATTTATTTTACTATATTAATCAGGGTCTTGTTTAGCCAGCCCCTATTTTATGATTAAATATTAATTAGGGTCAGAAAATACCAACCCCTGATTTATTGTTTAATCTTAATTAGGGTCTAGTTAGGAGTCAGACCCCTTTTAGAGTTAGTTTTTTTCATGTCTTGCACATTTCTCAAAAATCTATTATATAATATAGAAATGGAGCAAGAGCCAGACCCGTCTGAAACATTATCACTCAGTCGTATTAAATTTTTAAAACAAGAGTCTCTGGTTAAGCCTCCACCGAGAATAAGTTTCGAATATTCAGAGCTTAGCTGTCTAAGACCGACAGAGTGGTTAAATGATGCAGTACTCAACTCCTATCTAAATCTAATGAAATCAAAAACGTTAGAAAATATTGGTTCAACAAATTCTTTCTTCTATAATAAATTGGAGCGCGATGGACCACAGGCTGCTGAAAACTGGGAAGGAATTAGCGGTCAAAAATTAAATAGATACGAAAAATTCTTGATTCCAGTTTGTTCCGGCGCACACTGGATACTTATGTGCCTGGATTTCATACGAAACGAACTACAAGTCCTTGACCCGCTCCATGGTAGATATAACAGAAAAGCAGAAGTTGTTAACAGTTTTCTTCAATTTCAAAAAATTCCGAAACTGATAATTACTCATCCACACGTGCCTGACCAGGAGAATGGATATGATTGCGGCGTTTTTCTTCTTTCTGCTGCAAGATGTCATTTTTTCAATAACGGAATTTACAATTATTCGCAAAAAGATATGCCAGAAATGAGACGAAAAATTAAACAAGATTTAATCGAATACACCTCAAAGCGTTAATTGCACATTTTATTTTCAATATTCATTGGCCAAATGAACAAACAGTGAATTTACACCTACGATATCCAGAATCCTCGTTTACGAGCATTAATTTCGATTCTTTCATCGAATATTATTTTCACTATTCAAAAAAGTTTTCATTATGCAAAGTATTATATCATTATCCAGATATGTAACGAATACCAAGCTAATCTACATCAATATTGGATACTTTCATCAGTAAAATAATCCTCAATTTTATTTTTTGTTTGAATTATGAAATAAAACTCTTGCTGATTAAAAATATACATAAATAATTTTATAAATATAGAAATACAAATAAAAAATAACAAAAATTATTCGTCATCAGAATAATCTTCAGCTTCATATTCATAGTCATAACCGCCATCACTGTTTCTTGTTCTATTTACGATCTTTCCGTGGTGTTCTCTTTGTCCACCAACAGTAACTTCGTGATGTCGTCCAATTTCGTTTCCGTCTTCGTCTCTTTCTATGAACGTAGTAATGTGTTCGACTTCAACATCTTCTTCTTCGCTACTGCTTTCTTCTTCAACGACGTAGATAACTTTAGGAGCCTTCTTCGGCTTCTTTTTTGCTTCATTCTCGCTTTCTTCTTCTTCGACAACATGGATCTCGTAGATCTGCTCTTCTTCTGAGCCTGAAGAGTAGATGTTCTTCACTTCGTATGTATATTCGTACTCTGGATTGTTCAGGTCAGGAACAACAACTAGATTCTTATTGCCTTCTTCGGCAACATTCTGAGGAATCTGTGGAAGTCCTGGCAACTCAGGGAGCTGCGGCATGTCTTGTTTTTCGTCATCACTTGATTCTGATTTGCTTGGAATCATTTGGAAGTCAGGCATTTTTTCTCTCTTTCTCAATCTCTTCTTTCTTTTACGTTCACCAGCTGGTTGCTGAGTTGCTGGAGGAATCAATGGAAGACCTGGCAAAGAAGGAAGATCAGGTGAGGCAGGCATTGCTCCAAGATTGAGAGATAAACCACCTGAGGCATTGATTGATGGAAGTCCAGGAAGTGGGCCTAAACTTAATCCTGCTGGTGACTGGTTCACGTCTTGCGAAACATTAATTTGTGGGAGTGGACCAAGTTGAAGCAGCCCAGGGCTTTGTGCACCAATTGTTAGATTGTTATTATTGACATTTAATGTTGGAATTGTTGGCATAGACAATGGCTCAAGCATCTTAGGAGAATCATTATTAATGACATTTAATGTTGGCATTTTGATTTCACCAAGAGGAGGAATTGTTAATGGTTGTGCATTGTTATTATCAAGATTTGGTGCTTCAAGAGTTGGGAGTGGACCTAAGTTGTGTTCAATCTTAGGAAGTTCGAAGAAGTTGTTTGATGAAGAGTTTTGTAGAGGAGTCAATCCACCAGTACTAACTGGCGGGCTCATATTAAGATTAATTGGAGGAAGTTCGCCAAATTTCGGAATATTTACATTATTTGATTTGTTTTCGTCATCAATCTTTGTTGCTTGGTTGTTAATATCTAGTGTTGGAAGTGCTCCAAGCGGTGGAAGTTCGATCTTTGGCATCTGACCGAATGCTGGAGCTTGTTCGCTGTTATTGATGCTAAGTTGTGGAATAGAAGGCGCAGAAACATTCAACATGACTTCTTCGTCATTTGATTGGTTTTCTTCGCCTTTTGATGATGAGCTTGATTTGTTTGGAGAAAGAACTGACAATTCAGGGAGCTGTCCAAGAGGTGGGAAGTCTCCTAGGTCTGGAAGAGCAATTTCTGATGCGTTTTCGGATGTTTTTGGTTCTTCTTGGTTTTCAACTAAAATTTCAGGCATTTCTTGATTATTTGATTCTTCTGTAATTATAGTGATTGATGGTGGATTTTGTGCGGGCAATTCACCAAGTGGAGGAAGATCGAGAGTTGGCAATGAACCAATCTGTGAAACAGTTTTTGTGGTTGTAGTAGTCTTTACTTGTCGAATTTCAACACGCTGACTCATGATTTCGACATGTTGACTTGAACTAAAATGCTGACTTGTGCCAACTATATTTTGGCTCTTGATTTCAATCTGTGGAAGATTTAATGTTGGAAGAGCACCAAGTGCTGGGAGGTTAATTGTTGGAGTAGCTACTGAATTTTCATTTTCATTTGCTGCCAACTCAAGAGATGGAAGATTTATATCAAGCTGAGGAGCATTTGGTGGTGCAACATCAGTTTTCTCTCCATCAATTGGCGGAAGAGCACCAAGTCCTGGAAGATTTAATACTGGCATCTCACTCAAAGGAGGCAAGTTTTGCTGCTCTTCTGATTTGTGCTCAGAGTCACTAGAATCAGATGAGCTTGAAGAACTCGATGATTTGTTATCATTCTCTATTGGTGCTGTGTTAATTTGAGGAATTTCTGGTGATGCTGATTCAACTTTGATTTCTTGTGGATTGAGCGGTGGTAAATCTCCTAGAGGAGGAAGATCCAGTGTTGGCAATGCACCGATTTGTGGAACAGATTCTTCATGAGTTTCTGTTTGTTCATTCTTGATTTCAATCTGTGGAAGATTCAATGCTGGAAGAGCACTAAGTGCTGGGAGATCAATTGACGGCTTTTCGTCGACATTTTCTGCTAATTCAGGAACAGATGGTGGAGTAATTTCGGTTTGTTCAGCGTTGATTGTTGGAAGAGCACCAAGTCCAGGAAGATCTAATGCAGGAATTTCATTCAATTGTGGAGGATTTTGTTGCTCTTCTACTCTTATATCTGTTGATTGAGTTTCAGATTTGGTTGAGTGCGACTCAGAGTCATTTGAATCTGAAGAGTTTGACGATTTGTTTTCATCAATTTCCACTGGCAATGAAACATCGACTTGAGGGACTTCAAGTGCAAGAACTTCTGTTGGATTGAACGACGGCAAATCTCCTAGAGGCAGAAGATCCAATGTTGGCAATACACCAAGAGCAGGAGCTGATATTTCATTTTGCTGAGTTTTAGCTTCAGTAGTTAGAAGAGCACCAATTTCAGGAAGGTTAAGCGATGGTTTTTCATCATCATTGATTGACAAGTTAAGTTCTGATAAATTGACATCAATGGTAGGAACAGATTGTGCTGGAATGTCTGTTTTCTCGGATCCAGCTTCTGCATCAAGTGGAGGAAGAGCGCTAAGTCCAGGCAAATCTAGAGCTGGCATTTGACTTAGTGGCGGAAGATTTGCTTGTTCTTCAGCCAATATATCTTCTGATTGTGTTTCAGACTTTGGTGGGTGTGAATCAGAGTCAGTATAATAAGAATAACTGTATGATTGGTCATCATTTTCAGCAGGGAAGGCTAAGATTTCTGGTGATTCCTCTTTGATTTCTGGTGTAGTAAGTGACGGAAGTTCGCCAAGTGGCGGAAGATCAAGAGTTGGTAATGCTCCAAGAGCAGGAACTTCGACATTAACATTACTTTCTTTGACTTCTCCATCATCGCTCGAAGAAGACTTTTTTTGATCAACAGAAAAATCAATTGATGGAGCATCTAATGTTGGATGAGGACCAAGAGATGCTGGTTGATTGTTATTAAGATTAACTTCTGGAAGTAATCCAATATTTGGTGGTTCAACTGTTGTCTTTGCTTCAATTTGTTCAACTTCAATTGATGGAAGATTTGGAAGTGGCGCAAGGTCAAGCTTTGGTAGCTCACCTAAAGCAGGAAGTGCATTTTCTTCTTTGTCACTTGAGGAAGAAGACTTAGGTTTCTCTTCAACGTTTGGAAGATTTAGTGTTGGCAAAGATCCGAGTGGTTTCAATTCTGTTGATTGAGATTTTGGCAATGATAGAGGTGGAAGACTTCCGCCAAGTGTAGGAAGAGTTGGCAAAGCCCCAAACTCAGGGATAGATGGTGTTGAAGTCAATGTTGTGCCATTGATTGTCAGTGGAGGAAGATTGAAAACAGGAAGTGAACCAAATCCTTGAATTGATTTCTGCTCGGTTAGAGTGAGTGGTTTAAGTTGAGGACCTTCAGCTGACAATTTAGGAATATTAAGCGTCAACCCACCAGAAGGTTTTGGAATCTCAAGGTTGACTGTTGATCCAGTTGACTCTGGAGCAGTATTAAGTGAAAGTTGTGGCAAGGATCCAAAAACTGGAGGTTTGAATTCTGTTTGGTTCTGTTTAGCGTCGATGATGATCTCAGCGATTGTTTCAATTGTGGAGTTATGAGTGTTTTCAACATTGGTTGTTGGCAATGCATCAAAGTGAGGAAGTTCAAGAGGTGGCAAAGCACCAAATGACGATGTTTTTTCATTACTCGATGATGAAGACTTAGATTTTTCTGGTGAATCAAGCGGTGGAAGAGCTCCAAGAGGAGGTAGATCTAATGTTGGCAATGCATCCAACTGAGGAGTTTCTTCTTTAGAATCTTCGTGATCACTTGATGAAGATGACGAAGAAGAAGTAGAAGATGAATTAGCTTCATTCTTTGGAGCCTCATCAACTTTCGGTGCTGCAACTTGTTGATTACTGTTATCATTGGTTTCTCTAAGTGGAGTTAGTGTGTTGATTTCTTCACCATCATCGACGTCATCTTCATAATATTCCTCGAAATCAGAACCAGCATTGCTTGAAGAACTTGATGAATGATGATTTTCATTTGCAGTTTGTTCAACTTCAATTGGTTGAACTGTGGGAATTTCTGGAAGATCTGTGATAGTCGTTGGCTGATCACTAAGTAGAGGAAGATCAATTGTTGGAAGTGCACCAAGTGCCGGAAGATTTAGTGTCGGTAAATTGCCTAAAGCTGGAACTGTTATATCAGGTTGATTTGTGCTTTCATCTGTCTTAATTTCAAGTGCAGGCATTTCAGTAAGTGGAGTTAATTTGTTGTTCTCTACATTATCATCATGCTCATCAGAGTCAGAGCTACTTGAAGAACTAGAACTTGATGAATGATTATCTGCTTCCTTAGTTGACTGTTCAACAGCAATTTCAATTGGTTGAACAGTAGAAATTTCTGGGAGATCTGTAATTGTTGTAGGTTGATCACCGAGAGGAGGAAGCTCAAGAGTTGGAAGTGTCCCGATTTCTGGAAGATTTAATTCAAGTTGTGGCATGTCTGATGGTTGTGGTTCATCCTGCTTGATTTCAGCCTCAATTGAAGGAAGAGTTCCAAGTGCAGGGAGATCAATTGTTGGAATCTCACTTAATTCAAGCATGTTACTTTGCTCATCAGACTGCGATTCAGAATCACTTGAACTAGAAGAACTAGATTTCTTATTCTCATTTTCAACAGTTATAGCATGGGTTTCAGTTATGAATTGATTCTTCTGTTCTGGTGGATTAAGAGTAGGAATATCACCTAGGGTAGGAAGATCTATTATTGGTAGGGAGTCAAGCTGCGAAGTTTTCTCTTCTCCTAGTAATGGAACTGCAGGCGGAAGATTGTCCTTTAGTGGCTCAAGGACGATTGAATCTTGAGTAATTGTTCCATTATGATTTTCTGGGACTAAGATACTTCTTGTTTCCTTTTCTTTGAAAACCTCATCATCATCGCTTGACGAATCAGAAGATGTTGATGATGTTGAATAAGATAATGAAGATGAATCCATTAGAAAATCATCTTTATCACCAAAAGATTCAGTTGATTCAGAGAGTGATTTGTTTGATGCTTCATTAAGTATTAAAGCAGGTGAATCTTCGAGTTGCTGTGGATCAGTTTCTTGATTGTTTGGAGAAACTTCAAGGCTAGGCAAATCACCAAGTGGTGGAAGGTCTAAATTAGGTCCATTTGAATTTTCAAGAGTAGGAATTTCATGAATTGTTGGGAGAATATATTCATTTGCATTGTTAGTTGTGTTATTTAGACTTTTGAAGTAATCACTTGAAATTGATTCTTGAAGTGGAAGAGGCTGCAAATCAAGAGATGGTAAAGGAGCGAGACCACTGTCACTATGCGGTAAATTCAGATCAAGTTGAGGAAGAGCAGCAAGATCTCCTAAAGCTGGAAGATAACCAAATTTCGGCATCTCAGGCATAATAATTTCAGATGAAGCATGAGGAGAATTTGCTTGTAATATATCAAGCGGCGGAAGATCGAGTGTTGGCAATGATTCAAATACAGGCATCGAAGGAGCTGCTTCTATCTTTTCAATAATTATTTCATTGGCTTCTTCTTCCTCTTCATTATTATTGTTTTCTTCGTCACCTGATGATGAAGAAGAACTTGATGAAGATAATTTCTTGTTGTCATCAGCGAATTTAGAAAGATCTTTGAGGTCTGGCAAGTTAATGGAAATGTTGGAAATTTCTGGAGCCTTTTCTTCGATTTCTGCTGGTTGTGGTTCCTCAACTACAGAAACGTTTGGAATTTGAGGCAAATCTAGGTGAGGTGGGCTTGCTTGGCTTCCTTTTCTCTTGGTGCTTGTTGGCGAAATTGGTTCATCTTCATCATTTTCTTTCTTTTCATGAGTAATCAATTCTTCATCAGAAGAAGACGAAGAACTTGATGATGAAGAGATTCCATCATCTTCAATGTCAACGAAAGTTTCAACTGGTTCAGGCTCTGGCTCAAGGGAAACTAGCGATTGAAGTTTGTCAGACAAAAAGTGTTTCTCTGGGTTGTTTTCTTTATCACTCATCGGACCTAAATCGTAATTTTGGATTGTTAACGTTGGCATTGTTATTGCATTCTCAGCTCTTTCACTGCTATCATCGTCATCAGATGATGTATCACTTGCTCTTCTTGTGAAAACAACGGATTTAGTTTTTTCTTTCTTTTCATCATCGGATGAGGAACTTGATGATTTCTTCTTTGGTGAATTGTTTCCTTCTTCCTCTGAATCAGACTTGCCGAATCCGTTTGTAGCAAATTGTTTAAGTGGAGAATCAGCAATATCTTCATTAACTGATGGCCTATATTCATCATCTGAAGATCCAACTGATGACTTTTCATTTGTTGACATAAGAACTGGTTTGGTGAATTCTTTTTCTGAATTTTCTCTCTTTAATTCGTAAGGTTGCTGATCGAAATGAACTTCAAGTGGCTGGATTTCATCTTTTTGATTTTCTTTCTCTTCATCAGAATCAGATGATGATGAACTTGATTCTTTGCGGACATCAACTGGTTTTGACATGCCGGGCATTTCATCTTGTCCTTCATCTTCTAAGTTAATTATCGAGCTTCTCCTGGGTCTGTAATAATCTTCCGAATAAGAATCAGATGATGAACTTGATGATTTTTTGTTCAAATCATTCTTAACTGACTCGAGAGGTAGAAGATCAATATTCTGCATCTGGTTTGGATCTAAATCTAACTTTTCAGGAGTTAAGGATGAAAGTGGAGGAAGTTGGAGGTCATTGATGCTTGGAAGAGGAGCAATGGAATTATTATCATTATTAGTTAATGATGGTGAAAGCTGTAACATGCTTAAATCAACTGGCGGCAATGAAAGCTGTGGTAAATCATTGTTTAAAACTTCGTTGGATGCTGGTTCATTTGAAATTGTTGGTAGACTTAAATTTAAATCACCAAGAGGAGGTAAATCAGTTGATATTGGCTCATTTGATGCTTGTTGCAAACTCAAATTAAGTCCATCAAGTGGAGGCAAATCTGATTGAATTAAACTGTTAGGAACTGGATCAGTTGTTGTTGGTAATGAAAAATTCAAATTCAAAGCATCATTATTCTCTGGCTCAACAGGTGGCATTGATAAATTTAAATTTAGTCCATTAAGTGGATCTGCTTGCAATGCATCAATATTTGTTGACTCAGTAGATGGCATTAATAAATCTAATTTAAGTCCATCTAATGCATCATTATTCGTTGGATCGATTGATGGCAATGCTAAAATCAAATTTGATTGAATTAAATTATTCGGATCAGTTGTGGTTGGAAGAGAGAAATTTAAATTGTCTAATTTTGGCATTTCGATTTGCAAAGCATCATTATTTATTGGATCACTTGATATTTGTGACAAATCATTATTTACTGATTCAGTTACTGGAGTTGATAAATTTAAATTTAGATCATCGAGTGGATTTGTATCATCGATTGTTGTTGGCATACCTAAATTGAATTTGAAATCATCTGATGGAGGCAATTCTGTTAAAATTCCGAATGGTTGATATTCATTGTTATCACCATTTAATGGAGAAAGTTTTTGACGCTCGCTTTCAGGAAAATTAAATTTTGGTAAATCGCTGACATGTGGCAACTCAAGCATAGGATTGCTATCAGTGTTGGTTATTGGTGTAATTTCTGGTAGAGACAATTCTGGTGGAGGAACTTTAGATTTTGGGGATGATTTTTTCTCTTCATCATCACTTGAAGAACTTGAAGAGGATTTCTTTGAGTTAACTATTGGAAATGAAACACTAGCATCAATTACTGGTACTTCTTCCTTTTTGAATTCTTCAGGTGGAATTCCATCTAAAACAATTTCTGGTTCTGAATCAGAGTCACTCTTTGGCTTTGAATTTTCTTGTGAGTTTTCTGGAATTTCGTCCAGTAAAATGCTTCTTTCAACAGCTTGTTCTGGATTTTCTATATCAGCAGTTGATTTTCTTCCTTTCTTCATTACGACTTTCCTGACGACTTTCTTGCCCTTACCTGTTGCAGCGTCAGGTTCTGCTGCTGTTGAGTTGGCTCTGCGAACAACCTTTTGTATAATTTTCTTCACACCTTTCTTTTTCACTTCTCCTTCATTGGTTGGATTCTCTGGCTCTGGTGTAGATTCGAGTGGAGATTTAGGTGATTCAGGTGGGGATTGCATTGCAGCAATTGAAGGAATAGGATCTTCAACGATTATAGTTGAGTCTTTATCATTTAATGGGTTAAAAATGTCAACAGCTGGAACTTGCTGATCATAGACTGGTGTTTCATCTAGTTTGACTTCAATTTCTTCTTTCTTATGTTCTTCTGTAATTACAGGTTTTTGTTCTGGTTTGGATTTTTCATTGTCACTTTCTTCTTCGCTTGATTTCCTCGCTAATGGTTTCTTGATCTTCTTTATGACTTTCTTGACTTGTTTAACTTTTGGCTTTGGTTCTTCTTCCGTTGGAGGCTGCAAATTGTTGAGAGCTGGAATGAATGGCGGATCAAGTTTAATTTCATATTCATCAGCTTCTTTATGATCATCAACTGACTCTTCAGTAACAATTGGTTGCTGTTCTGGTTCTGGATTCGTGATCTTTGCGATTTGCTCCATTAATTGATCTAATGTGTTTTGCTCTGGAACGTGAACAGACGATGGAACTGAAAGAGGAGGTGGTGGAGCCTGTTTAGGAGATGATTTGACTGGAACAATGCTGTCAATGTTCTCAGACTCTTTGAAATTTTCGTCACCGGATGATCCAACCTTTTGACTTTCTGCATCTGGAATTGTGAGATTTGATGATGTCATTGAGTCATCAGATGATGAATTCTGCTTAGTAATCTTTATCTTCTTCTTAATTAGCTTCTTAACTTTAACCTTTATAGAAGACGCATTTGATGATTTAGTTGGTTTTTCTTCAACTTTTTCTTCGCTTTCTAAATCAATGTCTCTCGTTTTGATGCTGTTTTCAGCCGAAGAATGACGATGTCTGCTATTTGATGAGCTTCTATGTGAATGTTTGCCACTATCTGTCGAATTGCGATGCTTACGATGATGATCCTTTATTTCCATATCTGAAGATCCGCTGAGTTTGAGAGCTGGTACTGATTCATCGAGAGCTTTAGCGTGATGATATCTATGACGTTTCTCGCCATTTTCGTCAACAGAATCTCTCCTTGAGTGTTTATGAGAAGAATCAATGGAATGCCTTCTCTTATGATCTGGCTTTTCGTCAACTGATGAACTTCTTCTTGATGGCTTTTCAGCTGAGCTGCTTCTTGACTTCTTTTCTTTAATTTTATCAGCTGATGAACTCTTCTTCGGCTTTATTGCATCAGAAGCAGTTGAATATTTTCTTGGTTTCTTGGAAGAAACAATTTCTGATTCCGCCGATTTATTTCTTGGCTTCTTAGCTAATGAAGATTTCGTCTTCTTTGTTTCAACAGATTTGCTTCTTGTCTTATTTTCTTCAGCAGAAGTGTTTCTGCGTGGTTTCTTCACGATAACATCTGGAATTGTTAATGGTGTAAGTGATGACTTTGTCTTTGATATGTGTTTCGTTTTTGCGTATGAATCTGATAAAGCACTAAGTTCATCATCGAATGAAAATGTCTTTGCCTTCTTTGTGTTCTTAGATTTAGGAGCTTTTGTGCTTGATGAAGCATAATGAGAATCTGTTGAAACAGCTCTTGACTTCTTCTTTTCTTTGCCTAAAATATTGTCAATTGAAGAAGACCTTGAACGACGAATTGATTTTCCTTTCTCTTGAGACTGTGATCTAAGATGCTTCTTGTTTGCGTTTTTAACTGATGGATCCATGTATATCGCTGAATAACTTTTAACTGGCGAAATGTGCTTGATTGGGACATCAGCAAACAAAGAACCAGTTAACTCATTGAACATGTTGAGTGGTGAAGGAAGTAATTCGAAAGGATCATTTCTCTTTGGAGTTGTGAATTTTTGTTGCTGCTGATTTGTCTTTTGCTTAGCTGCGTTGACTTCCTTTTGAGAAATGATTGGCTCAGAGTCACTTGGCTCGTAAACAGTAATTTTATCAACAGCTTCAAATGGTTTCTGAGAAATATTATCGTGATCAATTCTTGTGACTTCGACTCTTTTCGGATAGAGATGAGAAATAACTGACTGAGTGTTCGTTGAAAATTCAGGCTCGTAAAGTGTCTCAACTTTATTGTATGCTTCAGGATATCCATTGTTTGGATTAATTTTGACGTGAATGACAACTTCTTGCTTGCGAACATATTTGACATTTAGATGCCTGAAATCACTGAAGTTATATGGCGTCAGTTCTTTCTTGACGACATTTGGCGCCATTACACCACTCAGTGCTTGACTTATGTCAATGACATTAATGTAAAATCTTCCATCAGACTCAGCGAGTTTTGACGATGCTTCAACTTTGCATTCGTAAAGTTCAAATTTGCCTGAATAAGGATTCCATCTTTTTCTGAATGCAGGATACAAGAACTTCGGTCTGTCACTTCTCTGGTTATCATCTTCAATCAATGATTCTTCTGGACGATCCATTTCGTTTCTTGCTTCGCGGATGACTTTTCTGTGCAAAATTTCTGATCCTGAGTCTCTGATGAACTCGTTTCTTTCATAGTTTTCGAATCTCTTAGCTTTAGGATTCCTTCTCTGTCTTATCATTTGAACGAAGAGTCTGCCATTCTGGTCTCTGTATGTGCATTGATTTGGACAAACATAGTCAAGACCGCTGATTGCCTGGAAATGCATTTCTTGTTCAATTGTTGTCCACTTCAATTCTCCGTTTTCTGGATTCTTGGCAACTCTTACAATAGATATAAGTGGAATTAAAGACTTGGATTTTGGTAAATCTTGAATCTTAAGAGGCGGCGCTGATTGCAAGTCTTTTTCATTTATCATTTCTTCGCATTCGTAATTTTCCATCTGATTTGTTTGCGGATTCAATCTATGTTTAATTGCTCTGAAATATGGTTTCCCACTGCTTCTCCTATAAACAGTTGGATCAACAGCAATAAACTCTGAGTTGCCAATTGCATACTCAGGGATATTCTCTTCTTCTGTGAACTGCATCTTTTCGCCTGTTACTGGATCTTTTCTTATCCTAACAACAGGAATTGTTCTTAAAATCTTCGGTTTTGCAGCTGATTTTTGTTTCGTGACTTCCTGCAAACATGGAGCATTGATTAGACCTCCTTCAGAATGAATTACTCTGTTGATTGCTCTGAATGCATGACCAGATACTTTCCAAACATCATTTTCTTGTATGTTCAAATCAGATTCCATCATTATTGGAATATCTGGAACTTCTTCTTCCGCTTCAACGTTTTCTATTATCCTTGTCTTAGGATTCTTCTTCTGTTTTATGACTCTAATATATCTCTTGCCTGTAGTCTTGTTGATTTTAATTACCGGATTAATCGTAATGAAATCTTTAGTAGCGATATATGGTTCATGAATTTCTTCTTCTGTTTCACGATCAACGATTTCTCCTGTTCTTTTTGACTTCCTTTGCTTGATGACTGTAACCAACAGTTTTCCATCTTTTCTTCGTTTTGAGTCAGGAATCTTTTCATCAAATGCATATTGCGTTTTTTCATCCTGAATATAAACACGTCTTTCAACATTTTTAATTTCTCCATTTGGCCCGTGTTCTCTTGAAATTGCAATTAGATATGGCTTCCTTTCACTGTCTCTATGAATGAATGGGTCAAATGCAATGTAGTCCAAGCCAATTATAACATCCGATGGAACAGGAATATTAAGTTTTGTTTCATTTCCATTTTCATCTCTCCTTATTATTGGCAAAACAACTCGATTGTTTTGATCGACTAAAGCTGTTTCTATGAATTTCGTGTAGAAATCATTATCTCTTTGTGGTGTCAATGTCCATGGCTGTTCATATTGAACTTTATTGTTCTGTTTGTAAGGCGATTTAGGAAGAGTGACTGGATTAGGAGTCCTTTTAATGTCATCATCAATTATATTGTATTTTGCTGGTGAACTGAAAGAAATTGATGGATTCTTGCTCAAAACATCAGGGGACATGAGAAAAGAATGATATGGCAAATTATTATTCGCTTGGTTTGCATTGGTTTGTCCGATTAGTGCCAAATTTTGTGGATCAACATCAGCGGAAGGATTAATATACATTGTTGATGACCTTGACTCAGTTCTAGGAATAAATAATGGATTAGAAACATTTGATGACTTTGAATCTGTTGATGGCCTCCTAGAAGACTTTGATTCGACAGAAGATTTCCTTGATTCTGTTGATGGTCTTCTTGATTTGGAAGATGATTCAGCAGATGATTTTCTTGGTTTTTCTGTTGAAGATTTTCGTGATAATTTTGATGATGAATCAACTGATGAACTCCGTGATTTTTCTGCTGATGGTTTTCTTGATGATTTAGAAGATGACTCAACTGATGATTTTCTGGATTCTGTAGATGGTCTTCTTGATGATTTTGAAGGTGAATCAACTGAAGAATTCCTAGATCCTTCAGTTGATGGCTTTCTTGCTGAACTTGATTTAGAGTCAACTGATGATTTTCTTGGTTCTGTTGATGGTCTTCTTGGTGATTCTGAATAAGTTGAATTCAAAGTGTGTGGCTCTTTTCTTGACGAAGATGATTTCTTTGTAGTCTTTTTAGCTTTATTTCTTGATTCGACGCTTGAATTGCGAGAACTTGAAGAGCTCTTTGCATTTCTCTTTTTAGATTTCTTCTTTGTTGATTTTTCTAATCCGGGTGAAGATTCTCCAAACGAATATGTATGAGGCGTCATCAACAAAAGTCCTGTATCAATTGATGACGGTCTGTTCCTGTCAATTGCTCTTTGAGAGGATGAATCAGAGTCGTCATCATCATCCAGATGCAGTTTTCGTCTGACAGCTTTCTTTGAAACAACAGCTTCTCCACCATATGTTTCTGGAACTTTTCTGAGTCTCCTCTTCTTTTTCTTCGGTTTGGTCAATTCTATCATTGCTTTTTCGATTGTTTGCTTTTCTGCAGCCAATAAATCTTTGTCTTCTTGCTTTATTGCTTTGAAAGGCTCTTGAGAAACAAACGAGACTTCATTAAGTGGAAGATCAGGCAAATCAACTGGCTCCCAAACTTCCTCTTCGTATTCAGTGCCATTCGGCCTTTTGACGCGGATTTTAACTGGCTTCAATTTCAAGTTTGCATGTTTTTCTGTCATTGGTTCAAAAACTGCTTCTCTTGATAAAACTTGTTCGGATTCACCTGTCTTTGGGTTTCTTCTGACATTCACTGTATGTATATATCTTTTGATAAGTTTTCTCTTGTATTTCTTGCAAATTTGATCTTGATTTTCAGGAGTGAGTTCTTTGTTGATTGTTTTACCATGCCTTGACACAGAAATAACTACATCGCCACTTTCATTAATCATTGAGTCTGGACAAAGTTCTTCTGATTCAACGAATTCTAATTCTCCAGTTTTTTCGTTCTTTTTATGAGTAATAACATGAATATACATATTTCTTCGCTTCTTTGGATCTTCTTTCTTTCCTTTTCGCTTCTGAACAATATAAATCACATCTTCACCAGTAGAAGGGTCAAATTTTTTATATGAATAGGCAATATCATCCAATTCACTTGATAATGGTTCTTTAACAAGCTTTGGAACTACTGAATTCGTTTTTGCATCTAAAACTAATTTGATTGCATTCAAATATGGAGAATTGTTCTCATCAAACTGAACTTCTGGTGACACAATGATCCCATCTTTTGTATCAATTGCATCATTCAGTTCTATTTCTTTATCAACAAGAGAAATTTGACCTCGCGAGTTGACTTTTTCAGTTTTAGCAACAAAAGCTCGATTTCCACGCATATTCTTTGGAAGAGAATCAATTTTAGGCAACTTTCTCACGTTTAAAGGAATTTTTGACTCAATTAAAATTTTATCTCCTCTTGCATTCATAACTGTTGGCTTTAGTGCACGAACATATGCACTTTTGTCTGTTTCAAAGTGAACAATACCATCAGGAATTACAGTTCCGTCTTTTTTAACATTTTCTGAAGGAATTTCTTCTTGTACTTCAATAGGAATCGGATTTCCGTTCTTCTTGTGATCAATATAATGTATGTAGTTAAATATTTTCTTTTTCTTTGGCTTTTTATGCTTTTTCACTTTGATTTCGATGATTTGTTCATCATCATCTGATTTTTCAACAGAACGAGATCTAGCATTCGATTTTCTATTTTTCTTGCGTACAGTAATATATTTTTTGACCAATACAAGCTTTCTTTCGTATTCATCGCTTATTTCAGAATCAGTTGGCGAAGTCTTTGCGGAATCATCAATGTAAAGTGTGCTACTGTCACTATCGAAGCTTCCAGAATTGTCATGTAATAAGTCAGCAGGCTCAAAAATCTCTTCTTCTTCAAGAAATTCTTGAATTTTACCAGTTATTGGATTCATTCGTTTTTGAATCATCGTAACTGTTCTCTTATGTAGTTTCTGTCCTCGTGGCGTGCCTTCAACTGATTTTGCGCGTCGATGTTTAAGATGAGATTCGTTATTAAAAGAAGAGTATGAAATTTTCGGCGTTGGTGTTTTTGCGAACACTGAGCGTATTGGTTTTGGAATATCCGAGTAAAAATCTGTTTTCGCATTTGAATGTTTGCTTTTTGTAGATTTCTTTCTTGGAATTCGATTTTGATCAGTTGCTCTTGTAGGTTCTATTGATTTCGAACGATATTTTTCGACTTTTTGTTCCGAATTCTTCATTTTCCCGACATAGCGTCTAATTACTTTCCTGTGAACTTCAATTGGAGTTCCAATTGGGTAGTTCTTGTATGTTTCGTGCAATTTATAAGGAAAAACGTCAGTAAAATATATTTCTTCGACAGCCTGATGAGGTGCAGGCACTCTGTGCACATCAATGTATATAACGAAGTCTTTTATAAGCTTGATATTCCCATTTTTCGATTTTTCTTCTCGAATTTGATTTATAGTTGATAGAGAATCGTCTAAACGGCTTGTGTGCTTAATATTAAAGAGTTTATAAAATTCTGATGGAGCCAAGCTATCATCGATTTGAAGAGACATACTTAGATCGAATTTGGTTGCTTGGGATTCAATCAGAATCTTTTAAAAATGAAATATATTTCAGAAATTTATCGAAAAATATATGCTACATTATATATAGTCACCAAATATCAATTAAAAATGAGCTGATGAAAATTAAGAGTCGAAATTTTTCCAAATTTTGTATTATGAATTCACTAACAATAAAATAATTTTAGATTTTAAAATTAACTTTTTCCGTTATGTCACTTTTCTTTTCAAAAATAGTCACTTTTCATCTCAATTTAAGTCACTTTTAATTCATTTATGTCACTTTTCGTTTCAATCAGCCCCACTTTTTCTTTGAATTGATGTCTTTTTTCCGTTGAAAAAATTGCTTTTGTTTCGTTTCAGAAAATTATTAATATTAGTATTTGCTATTCGTTCGAAAAATTCGCCTTGTTTTGGAAAAACTAAGAATCGAGCTTCTTTATTCCAATAACATCAAAATATCTGTTTTCGTACAATTTTTTTAAAAAATCTTTTTCACTTTTCAAGATGATTCTTTACATGAATCCGATTTTTGCCTGATAAATTTTTTGTCTACTGTAAGGTTCCTATTCATCTTTACCATGACCAAAAAAAAATTATTTGACCCTATGCATTGACTGTCCATTAAATAAGTTATCACCAAACACATTTTATCATTTTGGTTCAATATTTATATTAAACTTTATTGATAGGCACTGTTTATCCAAATAAAGATTAATCATGAATGCTACAAAGTTACTTGCTTGATTTTTATCAAAGTAATGAAAAATCTTGAATTTTTACAGCGATATTATCAATATTACTTGTAAAATGATAATATAACTAATAAAGATAAATCGCAATACTTCTTTGTGCAAGATGGAATTTATTGAAAATCATATAGAGCTTGAAATATGACTAGCTCTCTCAAAAAGTAGCAAAATCTGGATGTAGTAATTAATCCATTGCAGGACATTGGTTTAAGATCGAAGATCAGTAAAGAAAGCTGGTTATTCTGCATATCAAGTTGATAAAAATGCTAAGATGTCATATAAATAACCATTGTTATCGTTTTATACTTTAAATAGTTCTTTTTGGATTCATATTTTTCTTTTCTAGATTAGTTTCATAGAACTCTTTAAACACGCAATTGTTAACAATTTAAATTCTAATTGAAAAGAATTCTGATCATACTAAGTTAAATTTATCATTAACAACTAAATCATCATGGATTAAAAAAAAAATTAAGAAATATGCCCCTATTTTGAATGTATTTGATCAAACACACAATCATATAAAGCAAATCATACCGTTATTCTCAGACTTGGTAGATCAAATATTTGATAAATTTGCGACTCGAAAAGTGCGCTAAAATTTTAGTTGTAATGTTTGAATTAAAAAAAAAAAACTAAGTTCATAAACAAAAATAAAAGAATTATACATGCATGCACGTATAGTGGAAGAATTCAGGCGCCACCTGGGGTCTGAAGGATAAATTTTCTAATTTTTGATTATCACCGTCTTACGAAATGTCCCCCGGAGGTTTGTACGTTATAAAAAAGCTCACTTTTTCGGCCTCGGTCATTGTTATCGCCGCTGTTCTCAA
>MRSU01007294.1:0-14531 GCA_008369845.1 Trichomonas gallinae
TTTTCTGGGCAAAACGATAATTTTCAATACCGCATTCAAAAATTGAGACCGCTATTTGGTCGCGGAGCGGACCCTTAAATATTTCAGTTAGATATATGCTAGCTGGGAAATAATTTATTTACACAAATCTGATTAGTTCCAAAGAAGATTGGATATAATCAAGCCAGTCACGGAAAAAAAATTATATCACATCACAGTTGCTTCTAATGCTTAATATAGTATCTATATCTGTCAACGGATTGATATCTATTGATATTTCGTAATTATCGTATGAAATTGCATATTTCAACAGAAGTGACCGAATAGCGTTATCTTCGCTCCATTTTAATACCCGTGACTAGTGCTATCATAGGTTAACGCTAAAGTTGAGTTACGCATACAACAATTAATTTTGGAATATTTCCGCAATGAATAATTTATACAATTTTCAATAAAATTATAGTTGGTTGATGACAAGAAGTCTAAATATGGTGATTTTGGATCTGTCGGGATAAATTTTTTGTAATCAAGGAAATTGAATAATTCTCTGAAAAGTTATATAATGAATTATTGGTTATATTATATGATTTATGAGTGTTTTATAATTTCGATGCTGTCACTTTTGGATACAAAACCTTGGTATTTGAATATATATTGGATAACATGCAAATCGAATGTTTACAACTTTCAAAATAAAATTCGTTACTGTCACTTTTCAAATATTTTTGTCTTATTTTCGAACTCACTAGATGTCATTAAGCAAAATGTCAATTAAAAATTTTTAAACAAAAAGTGACAATCTTATCAAAAAATTAGAAACTTGCGAACCATAATAATCATAAGTATGCATGTAAGAAAATAAAATTTAACGGCAAAATATAAAAAAAATGGGTCTTGATGCTCAAGCGCCTGCTACAGCGCAAACATCAGCATCCCATGAATCATTAACCCGTGTATACAATATTTTGACCACTTGGGGCTTCTTAGATGAAGACTTTCCAATGTGGATGCAAATATTTCAAACAACAAAGATTCCTGTATTAGTTTATTTTCCATTTCTTCTCGCATTCTTTTTACATTCCATAGCTACATCCATGTGGCCTTGGTCTAAATATTGGAACCAGCCACAAAATCAAGAAATGATGAAATGGATGAGAACTATTTGCTTTTTTATGCCACAACCACCAAAAGAAGTTAACTACATCATAGTATCGGGCACTTTTGGTTTGTTTAATCTATTATCGACAATAATGATTCGGACGCAAATCAATTTCTTCAAATACCGCAGAAAATTCATTTCGTGGCTTAATATACCTTTAAGACTGTATTTTGAAGCAGTATGTTTACCATTTACAATTCCAAGTGTCGTAGTTTTTGGGGAAACATTTCTTTTAATAGCAAAAGGAAATACATCGGTCTACGTCATTGTATCATTCGTATTTTCGATCATCAATCAAATTTACGTCGTTTTCTTCTTCCTTGTCGTTCATAATTTCGCAAGTAACTCGATTTATTTAAATATTACGCCATTGCTTAACTTTGACGGCTCGTTTATGAATCGTTTTAGTATTTCCATCAATTTATCCTTCGCTCTGTTCTTTGTGTTCAGTTTATTCGAGAATTGGAGTTATTTAGTAATCGCAGTTTGTAATATCTTCGTTTTTTCATATATCGCATATATCATGGTGTTATATATATACTTGGTCGATGTTCTAAGTATGTCTACTTGCGTTGGCTTCAGTTGCAGCTGTGTCGCAGGAAATATTTTTACAATTATCGAATATATCTACCCGAGCTTAAATCGTTATATCGTACTGTTCACAGTAATTGGTCTGTTTGCCTTTGGCACAGTTGCTTCGTTGACATACTTCATTCTAAGAACAAATCAAATTGCAAAGCATTTAGCTGTCGAAAAAGGCTCTCAAGAAGAATACGATGAATACTACAACTCTCTTAAACTTGCAGATAACTCAAGAAGAGCTTTAACTTACTTAAGAATCGGTTTTCAAAAAAATTGCGTCTGTTTTTACAATTTGAGCCTTTTAAAGTATATATCAGACAAATTCGAGGAAGATGAAAAAGCTATAAGAATGTGTACGTATTTGCTCAACTTCTTCCCGAAAGAAACAAGATTACAAGCGATTTTCGAAAACAAACTTTTGCAAGTGAGAAAACTAGACTTTGTTTCAAGGTTTATGCTGTTCCAAATAGAATCCCTTAAAACAGTCAGGCAGTTCTCTGATAATATGCTATTGAGATCGAAATTGCTTGAAATGAAAAACTTAACAAGACAATGCGAGATGATGGCGAAAAGCGCCTTTGATGATAAATTTTCGCAAAACTTTTTAGAAAGCTTTGCTCATTTATGCAACAAAACACGAGCACTGTGGAAAGAAGCTATAAAGTGTCACCCGAATTCATCAAAATTATGCGAAGAATACGCGAAATACCTAATAGAAGTCGACTGCGATTTTCCATTCGCGATAAAAATCAAGAACAGACAACAAATGATAGAACTCGGGCAAAACTATTGTATCGACTTCTGCTTCAGGTCATTTGTCGCTACATTTCCCAAATATCTAACAGAGAAAATAGTAAATATCAATGGCTCAATAAACAAAGACAACGAGAAGCAAAACAAAGAGTCGCATCATTCTAGAAACAGCCACAACGAAAACAATGAGTCATTAAACACAGAACTAGACAACGAAATAGAAGAGCACATTGGCAAACAGGTATTAAAACTATCGAAAGAGAGAATAGCTTTACACAGAATGCTAGAAAACAAGATCCCTTTCCCTATAAGAATGCTGAAATGGGTTTTGTTGTTTATCATCGTAACTTTGTTTGTCATTTGTGTCGGTGGATCATTTTTCGCTAGAATTAATTTAGTACATCACACGGATAACATGCAGATACAGAACTTGATAGGAAAGATCAGGTTCTATGGTGCCCTATCGAGCATTTCTATACAGACCGAATACTTCAGGGAACAAGACGGCTTAAAACCTTATATAGAGAAAATTGACGAATTTTTGGCAAAAACAGAAAAAGCTTATCCATTCGTCAGCATCACGGAAAACTACAGTTTCGTTGATTATGTTATGAACTTCACTGAGCTGTCTTTCGGATACTTCGATGACTTGATGCAGCATATGAGCGAAGAAGCAATTGCTGGCAGAGACGTTTATTCATATCTAGACATTTTGATACAACCGAGTTTGAACATGTTGATATTCGAGAACAACTGCGAACTTATTGTACCGCATATATCATCGCTTTCTGAAATGTACTCGCATATGTTCACAGTTCAGAGATCAATCACGTCATATAACAATCTCACGAATCTTCCCCATGATTCAGATACATGCGAATTGTCACAGAATTTCTTCTTTTTGTACGACGGCTCTGTGAGACTTTACGATGACATCACAGCCCACCAGAAAGACGACATGAACAAGATAAGGAAGAAGTTCATTATCTATGCTGCTGTCGCTCCAACTATTTACTTCTTCTTGATTTACATTCCGATTGTTACTTTGCACTTTCACACTCTTTACGTCGAAGAAAAGATGAAGCAAATTGTCGAGTCAATTGACCAGGAATCTAAAAACGAAGCGAAAGAATCTCTAAGAGTTAACTGCCCTGGCGATGATGATGTGATCGCCGACAACGAAAACAAGACAGGCAAGAGAATATTTTTGGTTGTTTTTGCTGGTATTTTCGCCCTTTATTTCGTTTTGGTTATTTTAGTCGCATGTATGGTTTCTCTTAAATCGACTGACAACGTCGTGAAACTCGATGAATGGAACGAATTTGCTGCGTCAAGACTCGCTTTGGCTGCTGAATCATTGAACACGATGCTGAATTCCATCATCATGGTTTCTATTCCTGGTTCTTACAAAGAGTCAGACTATGCTGCCTATCTTAAATTATCTTATTTCATTCTCCAGAAATTCAAGCAAAGTGACGAAGACCTAGTTTCAGGAACAAACAGATCCAAGCCATGCGAAAACTTTGATTTAATCCTTGACGAGTTGAATATCATCGATGACAAATTCAAGAACAATGCAACAAGTCCAGCGGAGTTTTACGAGCACACGTCAATCCATCAACAGGTCGAGATCTACAAGAATTTTGCGATGCAAGTTTTGTCGGATATGATGAGCGGCAGAAACTTTTCGATAACAGAAGCAGCGAATTTGATATTCTTGAGTGATTACATGATGCTCGATAAAGTCCTAGAAGCAGCAGATAGAATATTAGAACTGGGAAACACAGAAGTTTCGAGAATGAGGAAGAATTACTTGTATTGCGCGATAGCAATGATCATTGGCGCTTTCTTCTTTATTGGCTCAATGGTTGTTTACTACCACAACAGATTGTCATCATACAATGCTGCCCTTTCTATCATCAAGAGAATCAATCCTTATACTTTGTTGAACAATGTTTATTTCGCGAAATATTTCCTCAAAGAAAACAAAACAGTTGATGGTGAAAAACTGACAATTGAAGCTTCGGTCATTAAAAACACGAACGACGCGATTTTCTGCACAAATGTCTACGGAGTCGTTGAGACAGCGAACTCAGCTGTTACACAGTTGTTAGGTTATACTCCAGAGCAAATTCTGGGCCAATCTGTTTCGTCATTTTTCTCTATCGATCAGACAGAAATGATAAATGTTAAAATGGACCAGATGAGAAACAGACAATCATCGACTTATTTCGAGGACGATTTCGTTGTGATAACTGATGCTTCCAAGAGTGTGCACGTTCAGTGCTCTATTATTGGAATGAAATCAAGCAATGAGAACGTGAATTCTTTCGTTTTCATCCTCAAAAACACTCAAAGACTGACAGAACAAAAGAGACAAGCGGAAAGCGAAAAAGAAAAAGGCGAAAAATTGCTTTACCAAATCCTTCCTAGAGACATTGTTATTCAGATAAACAAAGGAGAGACAGATATAAGCTTCCAGGTTCCGTCAGCTACAATTGTTTTCATAGACATAAACAAGTTTTCGGAATATTCAGCGAACTTGACACCGAACAATATAATGGCGAATTTATCTTATTATTTCTCAATTCTGGATTCGTGTGCAGGAAAATTCGCAAACCTGACGAAAATAAAACTGATTGGCGACATATACATGGCAGCCTGTGGCCTGTTCATGCATGAAGACCAGCCAGACGCTCACGCGGAAGAAGCTGTTTTGTTCTGCTTCGACGTTTTGAAGGAGCTGGAAGAAATCAATAAGAAACTTGACTCGAATCTACAGATAAGAATTGGTGTCAACACTGGAGGACCTTTGCATGCTGGAGTCTTAGGAACAGATAAGCCGGCTTTCGATATAATAGGTGACCCAATAAACATCGCTGCAAGACTCCAGTCAACGAGTGACGTCGACCACGTCCACATCAGCGAATACGTCAAAGATTTGCTCCAGGGAAAGAATTTCGAGTTCGTGAACAGAGGAGAAACATTTTTGAAAGGAAAAGGAAACCAGACAACTTACTACGTCACCTTAAAGCCAGAAACTTATCATGAACAAGAATCAGAACATTCAACACAACAATAATTATTTGTTTTTTTGTATTTTTTTATCATGTATTTTGTTTTTTATCTATAATAAATTTGTTTATATAGCTAATGATATTCTTTCTTATTCTAATACTTATATGGCTAATGCACGTTTCATATGTGTATTATATATGTAAAATGTTACATTAAAATGAAATTTCAACATTTTATTATATTTGGAAAAGACAATTTAACGCGGCGAACATACTCCCGCATGTTCTTTGTATAAAGCTCAGCAGCTTCATTATTAGCTAGAGAGTGTGGGTTTGGGCAATCCAACAGTGTACGGATTGAAGTCATGATACCAGTGACATCATAGGAGCTGCTCCATTCTAATATACATTTGGATGGAAAGGAATATCAACGAATTTTGCCATTGGGCAAATGTGCGGATAATCGTTTATGAAGCTGATCTTCATTCTAAAATGAGAGTTTTCCCAAATAGTTATATCTGGGCCAAAAAGAACAGTGTCCCAGCTATAAATATCCTTTGCATTGGTTGTAACAACAAACTCATCGGCCTCTTTCTTTGTCTGTCTAACTTTCCTGTCTTCCACAATCCTCTTGAGATCACGAAGGATGCGATGCTGTGAAGCACTCATCTAAAAAAGAAGTAAAAAATTTTATCAGAAAATTTTTCGTTAAACGTTGAATTTTTAATGAAAATGATGAATATATGTGTTAATACATCAAAATTTTGATAAATGGGAGATTTTACCAAAATTTTCAAAAAAAATCCATTCACAAATGGGAAAATGTTGGAGAATTTATAAATTAAATCTTAGATATCTATGATGCTTTACATGTCAGATTTGTCGTGTAAAATATAGTATAAATCAAAGGAAGAAATTTTAAAGAACTTTATTCTTCACAAATTTAAGGTTCCTTGTCAAATTAAGCACATCAATGCCTAATTTCATCACTGCTGTGCTTGGGGCGCCAGGTATCGGCAAGTCATTTTTCCTCCATGGAGTATCAGGCGGTTATTATTCAAATAGACTCGATTTGGGAGGTCATGGAGCTTCTACAAGCGGCGTTTCGAACGTGACAGATACATCAAATTATTAAATTTATTTGGACCAACAAGACGCGATGAACGCAACAGAGTCATATAATGGAGGAGGCCGTGGATCATCACAAAGTGTTTCAGATGGAAGAGCATCAGATATGAGAATAAGAAATGGGAATTGGAACGAAATTTGATTCGTTAAAGTCGAGAATTATGGTTGCAGCTGGTGGATCAGGATCGCAAGATCACAATTTTCCAACATATGGTGGATTTGGTTGGTACTTAGAAGGATATTTTGGCATGGCATACATAACCCCTTACTGTGAAAAGACCTATAATGTTACAAATCCAAGCCCAGGCACTCAATGTTCCGACGACTTTATTCGCTCAAAAACATTAAAGGAGGTGGAAAAGGAAATCCTGCAGATGATTCAGGTGGCGGAGCATCTGATTTGCGCATCACATCAGTCGATTGGAATTATTTGAATTCTTTGAAATCTCGACTAATGATTGCAGCTGGTGGATCGGGTAGTATGAGTCATGTGGGCCTTGTAGCTGGTGGAGATGGTGGGAATGAGAATGGAATAGATAGGAATGTTGTGTCTACAATGGTTGCCTAAAAGATAAACCTCAAATGTCCAAATTGTTGCTTCATGATTTGCAATGAATCATGAAAAAAAAAATAAATGTTTGTATTTTTCCATGGATAAAAAGATTTTAACCTTCATTATTTATACATTAATATAAGTTGCTGACTCATCATTTTTCTGTAACAAGTTCATTCTTTGAATCTTTAAGATTCATTTGGATTCAAAGCAAATTAATGGTAATGAATATATCAAAAATGATAATATATAACTTTATAAAAAAAATAAAATATATAAAAATCAATGTCTGTTCCTTGGATTGATGTATGTTGGCTGTTCAGATTCTTCATTGAACAAAGCAGCGTCGATATCAGTATCAGTGATGATGCTCGAGTATTCGATGGCCGTGATGATTTTAGAGGCCATGACGTTCGCGTCTTTGTAAGCAGGCATAACGAGAGACATGAAGCAAGTTCCAGCATGAGGAAGCGGCGCGTTCTTCATACCCATCTCTTGGTCGTCCTCCCTCCATATGATTCTCACGTCTATCTTCTTGTTCTTCGGCAGGGAAGTCGAACCAGTCGAAAACTTGAGAAGTTTGACTCTTTGCTCCGAGGTCATCATGTTCAACGCCTCGACGAACATCTTGCGATACTCTTGCTTTCCGTGGATCGTGCAGTGGTCCACGAACTGCTCTGTCTTGAGATCTCTCTCCTTGCAGACGATGGCCTCCAAGATAGAAGGCGGAACAGTCTTGCAGAGATTCTCAGGAATGATTTTGTGGAAGCCGATTAAGAATGGATCCAAAACTTTGTTGATTTCGTTTAGTCTCGTGTTCAAGATGTGGTTCGCGATGTTTTCTCTCTGGACTGCGCTGATGTTGTCCGTGAACGTGTAATTGAAAATCACGTCGCCGTTTATACACTTTTGCGCGATTTTTCCGTTGTAGCCGTTTTTGATTGCGTTGACAGTAGATTTGAGCTCGTCGTCAATCTCGAGCATGTCTTCTGTCTTCAGAGGCTCGCCGCAGAGACAGCGCCAGATGAAAGGCTCCAATTTGAACGGCTGCGTGGCATTCAAGTGCACAGAGGCGGCCATGACTGCGCCAGCGAGTTTCAAGTCGTTGTAATTCGCGCCGTACTTCGGAATCTTCACTCCTTCGCCGAGTTCTTTCGAGTTCGGAGACTCTTCGAAAATGAAGTCGTGCTCGATGACCTCGTTGCAGAGCTCGTCGAATGCTTCTCTCCTGGGGCCACCAGCGTCTATGGCGCCTTCTCCCTTGAGATCAATGTGCCAGTCCGTTGTGAAGAAAGCGATTTTTCCGATTTTGTTGTTTGTATGCCACATCTGTTTTGCGAACTGCCTGAATAACGTGTGGCCTCGTCCGCCCGAGTATGCGAAGTAGGCGCTCATCCTGTCGAAAGTAACATAGCCAATTTTGTCGTCTCCGTGCGTGTTGTTGAGATATGTAATTAATTGTTGTCTGAAGAAGGATATAATCTCTTCCTGGCCCTTTGAGACAGAGAATGGGAACCCAAAGTTGTATTTTGAGGAGATTAAAACGATATTTCCGAGGAATTTCGCGCGAATTTGGGTAATTAACGGATCTATGCCTGGGAAGATTGGGAAAGGCCTCTCTTTCCTCACAACTTCGGCCAAAACTAAATCATTCATGAAAGAATAATATTTTTCAGCTTTTTGAATTAAACTCCTGAAATTCAAAGGCAAATAAGTTCCTGGTTTCGTCATATTGCTTATTTGGAATGTTGCAACTTGTCCTTTCGTACCAATCATGTTGATTCTTGCTATTGATGTCGTGATTTTGATTGTTTGGCCTTGAGTCATTTTTACTTTGTTTTGGCCGAAAACTGCCTCAATTTCGCCTGGTCCTGAGTATTTGTAGAGAGTTAATTCGGCTCCTGGGCTCAAATCTTTGAAAGTTTTCGAACAATTTATTTCGTGGCTCGTTAATTTCGCTTGCGTCCACATTTTCGCATACAGATAGAGCGGATACTTGGGAATTCCGATGGATTTGTCTGAAACAGAAGCCTGAATGACAAATGCGTCGATTAAACTCGAAAACTGAGAACCACCGAATAATGTCTCGTTTAGCTGGTCCGGTCTGTCCTTAAAGTTCTTCTCGAAGTCGATTAATGAGTCTTCGAACAAAATTGACTTGATTTTCGCCCAAATCGTGATTAACTGGATATTTGATAACAAAGAGACTGCAATAATCTCCTCAATCCTTGTTGGAGCCGGGCAGAGGACCCTGGCTGAGCTAAACATCAATTTCTTGTTTTCTTTGACTTTTTCGAAAATAATTGTGTTGTACATGTAGTTATTTTTGATGTTTGGATAAACAGTCCTGCAGTAGATGCCGAGAAGACCTGGGCCTGCGAATTTATAGAGTTTTAGCAGGTTTGTTGTGTTATAAGTTTTAGAATCAGCTTTTTCGACCGCAAACTCGCGAACCAAGATCAGAGGGATGTTGTTGTGCTCCTCAAGAGTGACTTTGCCGGGCATATAATAGTCTTTGTCGAAGAATTCGCGTTTTGGTGGAAATAGAACTGCTGTGTTGGGCGGCGTCTCTGCTTCTGCGTTTATTGATATCTCTTCGTACTCTTCTGTCGAGTTATCCAGCAAACTAAGTCCAAATTTGCAAACTTGTTCGAAAATTTGAGATTCCGACAATTTTTCAACGATAAAAGACTTGTAAGACTTCATGTTATATATTGTAAGCTCACCATATTCTATAGGAACAAACTGATTGAGTTTTAAGTTGAATTTGAAGAAAGATGAAATAAATCTCCAAATAAACTCAATTTTGTTGCCATTGTAGACATTATTCTTCCAGGCGGAGCAAATAGAGAGCCTGGCCAACAAAATGGCAAGCAGTTCTAGCTTCTTTTGGTGCTTTTTGCTTGTGTTTTTGGAAGACTTTGGTTTCAATCGATGAAGTATTATACTGAGAGGCTCTGAAATCATTGAGCAGTATCTTTGCTTCACCTGCACTATCTTCCTGTTGCCGAAATGCGCGCAGATCCTCTGCGTGGACCTTTCCGTGATAACTGACGGAATTCCTTGAGATATTATGTGGCAACCGATTAATGGGGTCGAAAACTCGATGTTTTCAACTGGAGCCTTGTAGTTGGCGCCGGAGTAAGTCGCTGGAGTGAAAGTCAGAGAGTTTTCGCAAATAATTATTGGGATTACGTCGTATTTGAACTCAAAAGTGTTTCCGTTGATTGTTATGACGGAATCGGCGATGTTATAGCTGAATCCGGAGACGTTAGGAACAGTGTAGATTCCTGTGCATTTGATATTACTAGAAAGTGAATGCGCGGGGGTGAAACCAACGAAAACATTCTCGTTTGGGTTGGAGAACTTGACTGCGATCTTCAGAGACTCAGTATTGGAGACTGGCCTGTAGTGCATCCAAATCACCGAATTTTTCGTGTCTGGCATGACTCCTATAGCGATGAAGTCCTTCCCTGACTCGTGGAATAAGCTATAATTCTGGTATTGGAGGTTATTCGACAACCAGCCGAAATAATCTAATAAATCAACGACAGGCTCAACTTGTTCTGCATCTCTGAATGCGACTTTCTCCAGAAATTGTATGAAGGACGGAGAAAATACTTGAGAATTTGCTGGGTTTTCGAGTAAAACTGGCAATGATGCGAAAAATATTTCAAAAATGATTGTTGTCGTTGGACTCAGTGCTGCCCCTGATCCCATGTACTGCACGATGTTGTTTAATGTCTGTTCGAACAAATCCGCTTCGTTTTTGGTTAAATCGAAAAATTGCGGCTTAATTCTTGCGGAAGCCACAGATTTTAACGGTTTCATTAGCAATGAATATTCCTTGCCATCCTTGTAGAATCGAGAAGTTTGAGGTGGAAGGCCTCCAAATCCGAGAACAACCAAAACTCCGATTGTTTCTTGCGGCATATTCCTGGAAAGCTTCGAAAGTGCATCGTGTAGGATAGGAAGGATCATACTTGACGCTCTTTTGTCCTTTTGCATGTGATATCTGATGAAATTTATCATTTCTTCGATAACAGTCAACATTCCGTTGCCTCCAGTCACGAAATCGCCAATGTTAGCGAGCATAACTGGAATCAAGCGCGGAATTGGAGCTAAATCCGAATCATCGTGATTTGCGGCCGTTGAGCTCAAGAAAATGTACAATGGCTCGTCTTTGTATTTCGAGAACTTCTCCATGAGCTTCTGTATTTCAACTGGAGCAATATCCAGCCTTTGTAAGATGCTCAATGACAATAACTGGTGTCTTTCAATGGTAAAGTCTCTGCCGAGGTCGATTAAACCGTTTATGTATTCGCTCTCTTTGTTCATGAGCGTGTTCCTGAAGATAGAATACCACGCGCAATTTTGAACAATTTCATTTTTGCATGTTTTGACTGTATGAAGCAAAACACTGAATGGAGCTGCTGTGTGCATTGAATAGGCTGCAACACATTCATGAGAAATCTCGGAAGTGCGCTTAAACATGAAATCTTCCAAATCTTTGATTGCTTTCTCTAATTTCTGGTCTGTTTCATCAGAACCAGTGCTCTTTTTGTGGAAATCGTTCTTCAAATTTGCCAAAAGATAGAATTCGTCATCAGATAAAATTTTCGGGCAAACTTTCGGAATAAAACTCAAAGCTTTCACTGTCAATTCAGTCATGTCATCCATAATAGTCAGAATATTCCTGATTTCGTCCATTCTGTGAGTGCAAGTGATAAATTTGTAAATTTCTTGGATTTTCTCTTCAACTGTTTGTGAAACAAGCTTGAGATTGGATGATTCCAAGATAAATCTGCACTTTTCGTCAATATCGTTTGATAAATCAGAGAAATTGACTTTTAATTCAGAAGACTTGGATTCTGCAGTAACATATTGAAAAGAGTTCATCAGGAGTCTTCTCACGGCGTAAATATTTCGCCAAATTGCCTTGATTTGCTGAGGAATTTTAGATGAATTTTTAGGAATTGCTTTTTCTTGATTCTTAAATAAGTTTCCGGCAAAATCAGTGAAATCATTTACTAAATCAGCTCCAAAAAGCATTGTTGCTAAGCATTTCATTTCAAGATCCAAAATCTCTTTTGCTGGTGCTTTTCTTTGTATGAATGGGATGGAAATGGACAAGTAATTGATTGCGTAGCTGAGTTCTTCGCTTAAATTGTTGTTAAAGATGTTTTCGACTGAATTTGGGATTTTTTGGCTTCTTTCCTTGTTTCTGAGCAATAATTCGGCGAAAGTTTTGATATTCTGATCAATTTGAGTAGTATCATTGCTCTCAATTGCAGCATCAATGAAAGAAGACAAAATCATCATCAAATAACCAGAAAAAACTTTTTCTGTTTCGAGAATTTTGAGGATTTTGTCGAGTTTGTTGTAGACTTCTTCAACAAAAGCGACTGCAACGTGCGGAGCCTTCTTAATGCATGAAATTTGCTCAATCAAGGTTTTTATCAACGGAAAGTTTGGATTTTCGTCGAATATATTGAATACGTGTGTGATGAAAGGAACAAGGGCTTCATCAATGTTGAAAATATTGTTCATGAATGGAATAATGTCGATTAAAGGCAAAACATCAGCTTCTGTGACGTTTTTATCGGAATAAATGACAGAGTAAATCAACTGTGGATTGGTTTCTGTTGTTCCAACCATGAATTTTCTTTCTTCTCCTTCGATTTTTCTGATAATAGCTTCGCAATACTCTTTAGAGTAAATATCGCGTGGAACCAAGGCCATGATGAGTATACGTGAAGATAAACACAAACGCAGCGCAATGTCGCTGAAATTACAACTTTTTGAATATTCGCTAAATTCTCGCATTTTTGAAGAATTCTAACGCAGATTTCCAACTGTTCCTCGGCAAATTCGATCATGTTGTATGATTTGTCAGCAATAATCTGTGTCGCAATGTCAAAAATTTGCATTGCAATTTTTTGTGTAGCAAATTCGACTTTTTTAGCATCAACTGTGACGAGTTCGATGTTTGCATATCCATCTAATGACTTTTGTGTGTAAGAAATCTTTGAACTAATGGAGAATTCTTTGTTTTGATCGAGTTGTACTAATTTGTAGAGAGAATCAATACATTTGTTGAGTCCAGTGACTAAATGAGAGCCAATGCAGAACTGTGCATATGCAAAGGCGACTTCTTCATCAATATTTGAAGGAGTAATAATTGCAAAATCGTCAAAAACTGGATCAATATAGACTTTTGACACGTATTTTGGCTGTTTACCCATGATATCAACGACTTCAAGCAGATAATTGAGAATATTTTCATTTTTTTCAGGGAATTTTCCGATCATATCTGATTGTTCAGCGCTTATTGCTTCTGCGAACGAGGATGTTATTGAGTGGAAGAATTGGAAGTATTTTGATACGTTTTGATCGATTTGCTTGCTGATTGTTTCCTTAATTGATAATGATTTTAAGTATTCTGTTCGAGTTTTTAGGATTTCCTTCAATGAATAGAAAATATGTTTTCTTGTGTATTCAACGTAATCGATCGAGCTTCCCGCTGACAAATATTGTTCGAAAGGAAGAAGCTCGAAATTTCCGTCCATGAAATTTTGAAAATTCTGCCAAAATTATGGATTTTACGTGGCAGAAATTGGTTGTCTGCTAATTTACAAAATTTTATGTGGCAGAAATATGACATATCTGTCTGCGTCGTCGGTAAATTGCTGCAAACTTATTTCACTATAAGAAACGATACATATCATGCACTCATTCGTAGTATATATATATATTTTAACAAATTCTATTCAATAGAAGCAGAGAATTTCAATATATTATCATGTGTTTGATGATATAATATCGTGATTATTTGTTTTCCAAATTATATTTCGCAATAAGTTTCACCAAGCAATAGTGTCTGATATTTTGCCAATTATATAGATTTCGCTAGTTTTTACGGGTGTTTAAGCGTCCTAAAAATGTGCGAAAACTATAATTCTGAGGCTTATGTAAGGATGTCGAAAAGTGGGGTAGGGTACCCCATGTTTTTAAAATGATAGGGTATGGGGTATTGTCACTTTTTCGTGATGATTTTTTTTTTTTTTTGTTCTTCACTTTAAATTGCATTGAAATTTGAATTGAAAATAATCGTATGATTTATAATTACAATTTTTTCCATCAAATTTCTGAAATTCTACCAAAATTATAAATTTGCGTGGCAAAAAATTAATTGTCATATTTTGGATTTTACGTGTCATAATGAAACATTTACATGAAAGCAGAAATGTAATTTTGACATGTCAAAGATCGAAAAGGTGATTAAGGGACCGTTCTAACCGTTTTTTGTAAACTTTACAACGGAAAAAATTTTGCATTTTTGCACCTATTTTGATCAAGA
>MRSU01007309.1:0-14727 GCA_008369845.1 Trichomonas gallinae
GAGATCAAGGACAAGAAGAAGCACGCTGAGGACATGAAGAAGAAGCACGCTCCAAAGGTCCCACAGACAAAGAAGCTTTCCTTCGAAGAGAAGCGTAAGGCTCTCAACGAGCGCCTTCAAGCTGCTGGCCTTCCACCCCGCAAGTAAATTTAGAATTCGCTTATTTATAATTTTCAATTTTGAATTTTTCATGAGTTTAGCTTGAAAAACTTGGAAATATTTAACCAAGAAGGAAATTTATATAATGAAGAAAGCAAAATAATAAATATATCAAAAAAATAAAATAATAAAAACTAAAATCAGACTTAGTCTGAATCAGAGTCGCCCATAAGAATAGCATCAACAACTTCTGATGGAAGCTGGCAAACGTTGACTTGTCCTTTGTAAGAAACAGATGCGAAAACCCATGGATTCGATGTTGCCCATGTAGCACAGTAAACAGAGTCATCGTGTCTTATGCTCTTGATTATCTCACCATCAGGAAGCTTTCCTTCGCTCTGGAAAGCAAATTTCGATGCATTGAAAACGCGAACCTTAGAATCTGTTCCTGTAGTGATGATAAGTTGTTCGTGCGATGTAGATGGGATGACTCTTGTAACCCAGTGGCTTGAAGCTCTAAATTCGCATTCAACTTTTCCAACACGGAAATCCCAGCATTTCATTGCTCCATCACTGCCACCTGAGCAAATCCACCATGGTTTGTTTTCGTTTAATGAAATATCTAAAACGCTTGGTGCATGAGCTTTTTGAATTTCGTGAACAGCCTGATTTGCGCGCATATCCCATAACTTGATAGAATCCTCACTAGCTGAGGCGAATGTGTTTGGATGTAATGGGTCTGGCGCTGAAGAATTTATTGCTCCATCTGTAATTTTTTGCGTGAAGATTGGTTTTGTCGGTTCTTCGACATCGAAAACTGATAAATGTGTCTTGGTTGTTATGAGGCACTTAGATTGATCGTTTGGAAGGAAATGCACACGAATTGCATTTTCTGCATTTTCGAATGTTGAAACTGTTTCCATTTTCTGTGTATCCTGTGTTGCACTGAACTCAGGAAGTCTGTATAAACTTGTCGCAGTGTTTCTTGCTTGCGGATTTGACGAAACTGTAATAAGTAATTTTTCATCTGTTGGATGGCAAGTGATCCAATGCACTTCATTCGGATGCTCCAATGTTTGCAAGCATTGGATTGTGGACTGCATCTCATCATACTGAATGATTTGCAATTGATTCATTTTACCAACAACGGATGAGCCAACGACGAATCTGATAGTATCAGAGCACGCATCCTGCGAAGCAATATGACGGCATGAGGATTTAAGGCCGGCATACGGCGTCACTGATGCTACTAACTTTTGCGATGACATTTGATGAATATTTATCGTTTCTATCCCTCGTTATTTCTTGTTAGACCCTCATTATTCCCCTGAAATAATTTTGCCAGACCCTGTTTTATTATGTATGAAATGTAGGGGAATTGTATTCAATTTTAGAAATATAATAACTCTTTATTAGTCATAGTTACAATCTTGTGACTATTATAATTTTGTCTAAAATATGTTTTATTTTAAAGTTACGCTTTGTGAATATAAGTATCTATGTTTCCTGCGAAAATTCACATACGAATTAGTCCAAAATTGCATTTTTATTATATTTATTTTGGTTTATATTATAGAGATTACTGAGTGGAATTATTCATAACAATGTGAATATCTATTATCTAACTAGATATTGATTTATAAGAGATCAAAAAAATATGAATCCCCTGTTTTAATGGTTAAGCCCCTGTAGTAATAAAAATTTTGATTCAAAAATTGAAAATATCCCCCTGTTATATTTTTTATGACCCTATAATTTGAGGTGACCCCTGAAATAACTTGACTTCCCCAAATAAATTAATGGATACTAAGAGGGATACATTACTTGAACTATTAGACCCTCCTTTTCCATTAATTTACAAAGGCATACTACCACCTGAGAACCACTTCCAGATGAAAAAGTCTAGATTGAGCAGAGAATGCGCTGTTTGCGAAAGAGTTTTCTCTGTTTTCTTCTGGATGTATAATGGTGTGCCGTACAAGACATACATATGCCAGATATGCGCGAAGGCAGCAAATGTTTGCCAATGTTCCCTATTAGATCTCGATATTGGAATTCCTGTTATAGTAAGAAACAAGCTTTTGAAAATGCAACAGGAAGATTTTACATCTAAGTACAAAAGATGGCATAACAACAGACTCGTTGATCGCCAAATTGAAAACGGAGAAGAATGGATCGATGGAACACTTAGAGATAAAGTTTTGCACTTAGACCCAACAATTGTTGCCGAATGCCAACAGATTGTTGCTCTGGATCCATTCTTAACCTACAAAAAGCCCACTGTTTGTCCAGATTGGATTGCAGGAAACTGTATTCACGGTGAAGCATGTTTCTTCGCACATAAGCTTCCAGAACCAGGTGAAAGCAGTCCAAACTGCTCGAAATATGGTATCAGATCTAGATATTTAGGCACATTAGATCCGAATGGATCAATGGTCATCGATAGACTTCTCAATATTAATCCAAATGCGTTTAAATCAAAGGCTCATCTTCCTGAGCCCGAAGAAAAGGAAGAAATACAACAACCAAAATTCGAACCAGCGAAAATCGAAGAAAAACCTGTTATGACATTACCAGCAAAACTCGATGAAATATATTCTTACAATGAACCATTACCTTATCCTACAAATAACAAATATGAATTTCCACCTTTCGTAAATGGAATTTTTAAGAGCTCCCAATAACTCTAAATTGTCTGTTTTGTTTGATTAAAATCTATTACTCTTACATACTGCTTAATTATCTCAACATAATGTCGAGATATTTTGCATTTTTTTCGAAAATATGTTTCATATAAGGGAAACTTTTTATGATACCCATATGATGAGAATCCTTTCATTAAAATCGCCAAAAATCGTAGTATATAATATGAAAAATTTCAAAAATTTATAAAATTCGATTTTAAACTAGAACTTATATTTATAATATAAAATATATTAATTTAACTGATTTTAATTTTTTGCAAAATTGCAATTTTCCTTATTTTTCATGATATTTTATAAATTTTCTCATAAGTTTATTTTTTGATTCCAAGATTTTTCAGTTTTCAAAATTCTGTGTATAAGCATATTAAACAATTCTACAACTATATCTTCAATCAAATCAGAATTTGTTATAAATATCAATAATAATTTTGTTATTTAGCTTTATTTAACAGGGGATTATTCAAAAAATGAGTCAAATAATAGTATTGCATAACTAAACTTTATATATGACTTTATTCATTCTCAGTGGAACAAATATCCTTTGATTTTTCGTAAGAGATACGGTTTGATAATGCACAAAAGTTGGGTCTGAACACTTTACCCCAGTTTTCCTTTGACTTCAAAGAGAAATCAAGGAATTTTGTAATAATTTGTTTGTTTTCTTCTGAAATTTCATCGACATTTGCCATCAATCTTGCAATAATGCGAGACCATGGGCCAAATCCTGTAGTTGTTGAGTATTGATTTAAGATTGGAATAATTCCAGAATCGATCTTCTTCTTTTCTGCGATTAAATCTACCACTCTTAGAAGTACAAATGGTGGATCTTCAAGTTTAGCGCAGTTTTTAAGTATTGTTTCGATTGATTCTAAGTTGATATCGAATTCTGCTCCAGAGTAAATCGAATCGTGAAGAACGTATAAAATAGCGTTAATTAATTGATAATTTTGCATTAAATTGCATTGTTTCGATGGTTCAATCGTTGCTTTCCATGCCAACTGACCGAAATTAGATTTCTTCAGTAAAGGAATGATCTTATCCGTGTATGAACTCTGATTGACCAACTTACCGACTTCAATCATCGATCTAATTATTTCTATATCATCTTTTGAGTGTTGAAGAGCTTTGACAGCATTTTCAACAACTCTCTTAGATATTGTTCGTTCGTCTAAAATTTCGTCTGTTTTAGAGAAATAATTGAAATCGATGTGAGGAAGAACAGAGCCAATCACATAGATAAGGAACAATGATAGACTGATAAGACCAAATGTCTTACAACACGATGATTTTTGTTTGGGTTCTTTATCTGGAGTAGATACTGGAGAAGATGCTATATTTTTCCTGTTACGTGGCATAATGTCATTTTTTTGTCATTTTTTAGAATTTGACATTTTTTTGTCAATGATTTTTATTGACTATTTCATATCTTATTGAACTATAGATTTGATTTATGATATTTTTATAAAACATTTTGTTGGTTTTTAAACTTCAGATTGAAATAGATATAGTTTGTCAGAGTAAATATAATATGCTACTTATTTCAAGTTTGAAAACTCAAGCTTATTATTAGAAAACGGAAATCATATTTTGAAACTCCAAAAATATTCATTTTGTAAAATTTCATACCGATACAACGATTTTATTATGAGAGTTGATATTATTCTTGATGTATTAATCGATGATGAAGTAGTTTTTTTTTTTATTGGAATAAAATTAGTTCATAATTAGATGGAAAAGGTAAAGAATTTTCAAATGAGATACTAGAGACAAATTAGTATTATTCATGTTATGGAGTAATTTGTTGATTCAATTGTCCAATTTTGAAATTTCTTCGTGTAAATGCAGTTTAAGTTCTAGTTTAGCAATGAAGAGAGGTCTAAATTCGATGATTGGTTAATTGAATTACTTCTAATATTAACAGCATCAAGAAAGAAATGAAAAATAAATAAAATAGGGTCTATAAAATTAAATAAAGGGATGATTTAATGAAGGGTCTATTTTTCTAAAGAAGGGAGTAGTAAAAAATGAGTAATGAAAATCAATTAACGTGGACAATTGCTTTTTCCGACAAAACAACAGGAATTGCAGCTGTTCCACAATGTTTGGCGTCAGGTGATGTGTTTGGTGACGGAAATTCAAGAATTTTAGTTGCAACACTCGATCAAAAACTTATCTGCTTCGATGGAGCAAGAATGACACACAACATCACAATACCTGATATGCCGAGCAGCATTTGCGTTCACTATAATTCATCTTCGTCGGCTTCTTTGCCTTTGGTCGCTGTTGGCGCAGGAAACAACATTCTTTTCTTCCTAAACCTTCGCCAATACTCAAAATTCACTCTGCCTCCTCCATTCAAGTGCCAGGAGGAAGAAACAGTCTATACAAACCTTATTGCTCAAGTTGAAGGATATTCTATCGAACAGGCTCAATTAGAGCTGAAACAGCTTAAAGAGAGAAAATTAGCGCTTTCTACAACTTCATTATCATTCATTGCCGCTGATTTGAAACAAAATAATGTTCAAAATCGCTATAAAGAGCTTTTTTCAGACATTTCATCACTAGATTGCGTTACAGCAATGGCATCTATCAAGAATAATGCGCTCGAAGAAGACAAATCAACAAGATTACTCGTTGGAACTGAATCTCGCACTTTATTGCTTTTAGATTCGAAAGATACAAAGGTTGACAAGAAGTGGGAATTCGATTCCCCGCCATCAGCAATCATTGCTAGCGGATATATGTCAGGAAGCTCAATTATCGTTGTAGTCTGCAGAGACAGAACAGTTAAAGTCATTTCCAATCTCAGTAACAGGCCAGCACTCATCCACTGCAATTCATTGCCAATAGATGTCGCTGTTTGCGGCGGATTAGTTTATATCGCTTTAATGTCGCAAAACTTGCAAGTATATGATATCACGGGCCGCCTTCAAGACACAGTATCATTTGATGAACAGATTATTTCGCTGGCAACAGTCAGTGTCGATGAAAGACAATTACAATTATGTTGTGTCGCAACCGCTAAAGGAAACTTAACATTTTTGAGTTCCGGCAAGATAACATCAACAAACAACTTCCCTGAAGGCATCAGCGCTTTATATTTCGGCAAAGTTGGACGAGAACCAAATAATCTTTTAACAATTTCATCCTATGGAGGTTTATACATGAGAACACTCTCCAGGCACCAGCAGAAGGCTGTAGAGGCACAAAAGACAGAAGCTCCTGTTGCTCCGATTCCAATTCCACGAAAAAGCCAACTTTTCTTGGAACAATGCGAAAGAGAGAAGAAAGACGCAGCGAAAATGTACGATGAGTGGCAGAACTCATTAAGATACTTGTCGATGCTATCAGCGAACGCTTACGCGCAGATTTTGGAGACATCAGTTTTATCTCCTATAGATAGCGTGACATTCAACGCGAAAGTCCTCGGCATGGGGCCAAGCTTCGTGCTACAGGTTAATGTCACTAATACAGGAAAGGATCCTGTCCCTTATTTGACGATAATTCCGCAATTTAATGATCAGTTCTACAGAGTTGAACCAGCATCGGTTTCAATGCCAACACTCATCGGTGGGTATAAGTACAGCGCAAAATTTGCCGTCGAATCCATAGATAGAGATGGAAAAGCTGATGTTATCACTGTGTCTGCTGTTTCTTCGCAGTATTCCATTCCACTTGGAACATGCAGTGTTCAAATGCCCGTCTCGCAATTCCCTGTTGAATAATTCTTTGTTTTTTAAATAAATTGTTTATTATTTGTATTTTCCAAGTTATTCTTATCAGTATCCTTCAAATCTAGTCTATATATTGATATTTTTAAAAGTCACGAGACATTTTAGTGACATTTTCGATCAAGATAAAAATATTATATGGAGAAATGCAGAAGATAAATGAGCATTTATAATAGGAAGGACCTGCTTAGTAGATTTATTGTGTTAATTTCGATGTAAATTAAAATTTCGGTTTAAATTTTTTTGTTGCCGTTTAAAATTAAAAATTTTCCACATTATTCCTTGTTATTCCTTAGTATTACATAAAATTTCATTATTTTCATTTTTTGCGTTAAAATTCCGAGATTGTTTTTTTTATCAATCATAGTTTTCAAGTTTTAGTCACAAAATATCGCTAAACACAACCATATCTACTTATTTATCACATTTTTTAGTCGAAAATTTTCACTTCATTGTTTGAAAAATTTTCGAAAATTTTTAATAACTCTTATTTCCTCAAAATTCCATTTTTCATATCAAATAATATTGAAATTTCCCTTATATCCAAGCCAATGACATTTCGTTTAAAATTGTCTCTATTTTTTCGTTTATTCATGAAATTTGGCTATAGATATAGAATATGTGACTCATAACGTTGTTAAATACAAAGAGTAGATATGTATATCTAAAATGTTGAAATATCTAATGATATCAAAGATAAAAAGACGCACTGTTAAAGGCATAGATTCCCATGGAGGTCTCCTTTTATTTCCTTCAGCAAAACCTGCTGATAAATAAAAATCGATTTATTTTCAGTTCACTTTTTGTAATCGAACAAAAATTTTCAAGTAATGACTGACGTAATTCGATATACGCCTGAGCAACTCATTGCAGCATATAAGCCAACATCTCCGCCTTCTGATATAGAGAATTTCGGGCCAGTGAAATACACAGGAAACTTTCAGCCTTTGAGTTATAATAAATCGCCAAAGAAAAGGTTCAAATATGAGTCAGGCGACTATTCCAATACACCAATACCAGCGTATTACCCAGGAAAACAAAATCGCTTCGCACAATCATCGACATCTCCTCCGCCAAGATATATTCCAAAATATAATCGCAATTTTGGCCAAAATAAGGACGTCAGTGAACCAGAATACAACGAGCCAGTATTTTCTTTCGGTCATGTCATCGATCAGGGTACATCTGGTTCTGATTATGCAGATTTTGAGACTTTTCGTAAATATAACCCAAGAACATATGATAACACTCCACAGCAGCAAAGGCCGTATCCAAATCAACAATATCAAGCGCCAACAATTTTCAATCCAACGATGGGACCGCCTGGTTTCACTCCTGATCAAAATCAGTACTATAATCCGCAATATATGGACCAGAGCATGGATAATCAGATGTATGCGAATGCGTCTACGTTCCAACAATATCAATTAATGCAACAATTTGCTTTATTCCAACAAATGCAACGACAATCAGATATGAATCAGATGGAACAGTATCAGCAATTCCAACAGATGTATAATACAATGATAAATTTCCAACAATTCCAGCAATTCCAACAAATGATGAATTATCAACAGTACCCTCCAGGATTTGCGTCAAGTTATCAGCAACCACAGCAACAGCCACCACCTCAACAACAGAATTATCACGCGCCGCAACAACAACCATCTTACGTTCAACAACAAACACAAACTTATCCACAAAATCATTATTCGAATCCAAAACCTATCCAAGAACCCGTATACAATCCTAATAAATACCAACCGAAGCAATTTCAGCCTTATGTGCCGCCACAGAAGCAAAATTCACCACCAAAAAAGGAGCCAGTTTATCAAAATGATGAATCATATTCAGAATATTACAGCGACTACTACTCTGATGAAGAATCTGAGGAAGAAATCGTAGTTTATGCATCAGTTACAAAACAAATTCCAGAATTCTCTCCACAAAGGAGGGAAAGCAAACCAATCGAACTACCACCACCAATCACCAAACATCCACCTTACGAAAAAGAAAGAAAATATTCAATTCCAGAAAAATATGCACCATATTATCCAAACAAACAAAAGAATTGATTACAATACCACCTATAATTTGAAATCTTCAAATTATGCCTAACCATGTATAATTATAAATTAAATATTTGATCAAAAGATATCTTTCAAGTTTTATCCACTGCTTACACATGGATAAAAACAATCACCACAAGTAAGATATCTACATATGTTTTCATTATTAAATTTTGATGTATATTTTTTTAAATATAATTTTTTTTTTGTAGATGCTAATATAAAGCTAATAAATTCATTCAATCAAACCAAAAACATTGAAACTAGTTGATATTAGGATTTTGATAAGATATATTTTTACAAATTCAATTTTTTTAGAATAAGCTAAAATAAAACAACCGTAAACCTTCACTTGTGGCTATATACTATAAATCATAATTGATTTTAGGATTTTGACATTATTTATTTTTTGAAAATAAATTCAAATGTTAATGTATTAATTTTCTTTAATATTTTGATTTAGTAAGAATAGCTTATAATAATTTAATGAGTTTTGGAATCAAAAAATGATTTGGTTTTTATTTGGATTCATCATCAGTGAAGTTGTTATTTTAACAGACAGCAATTTCACAGAAATCATCGAATCAGTTGACAGAAAACCGATTTTCGTCAAGTTTTGGGTCACTTGGTGCACGCATTGCAAAGAATATGCTCCAATTTGGCAAAACTTCTCACAAATGAACTTAAACATTACTGTTGCTGAAATAGAGTGCGAAGGCAATCCAAAAACATGTAAAAAATACGCATCTGGCGGATATCCATTGTTAAAATGGTTTGAAGTCGGCGATTCTGAAGGAATTTCATTCTTTGCCAACAGAGATATCAACTACCTGATACAATTCACCAATAAACAACTACATTTTCCTCTTCAAGTGGTCAACTTATCAGAATCACTTGAAAATATTACGCAAAACAAGATAAGCTCAAACTTCCTCTTTACTTTTAAAGGTAGTGAAAACGATCAGATCAATATTAGCAAGTCAATATCTACAAAATTGCGAAGTTTTCCACTAAATTTCTACGCAAGCTTTAATGAGACGAATAGCTTAAGCCTTGTTGTATATAGAGGTAGCAGTACACCTATAGAGTATAAAGGAGACTGGACACTCGAGAGTGTCAATGATTTTGTTGTTAATAACGCATTTCCTCCTTTTTCGCTTTATTCACCTCCAATTGATGACTTTTTCTATATAAATAAGCGTCCATTACTTGTTATGATTGGAGGTGAAGAAGTTTCTGATATGAGTTTTACAATTGCAGAAAATTTAAGTTATTCGATCCAAACAACAGTTGCAGACTGCATCAAAACACCTTATTTTTGCAAATATACTGGTGCTGACAAAGGTGGAGTTAATTTCGTTCTTTGGCATAAATCTCGACAAGTGTTTTGGACTCTATGTGATGAAGTTTCCTTAGAATATGCAAATATATGGCTTAAGTCTATACTCGATGGAAAATTACGCGGAAAAGGACCCGGAAATTGGTTATTTAAATCAATTGCAGCTTATTACTATGAATCTTATATAGAAGGTATTTTCACATTTATACAATCTTTGCTCATTCCTCCTTTCTGCATCGGTGCTATAATTTTAATGTATCTCGACTTGAGTGGCTCTCTTAAACGCCCAAAGCCTCCAGTTAAGGAAGATTGATGATCAAATCCAACTAACAGTTCAAATCAATATTAATATTTTTCAAGTTTTGAATAAAGTGAATAGAATCATGTTTTATCAGATATATATGAATGAGATACCACTATAAAAGCAGTTTCTTAGTAACAATCAAACGAGAAATGTTTTATTCAAAATTGATTTATAATTATTTGCAAACTGAACTAATTTGATATGAATAGTAATAATGTTTATTTGCTTGTGATTTTATTTACGGAATAAAATGTTGCTAATCGCGATATAAAACATAAATGAATTATTTTATTCTCGTTCTTTAATGAAAAAATTCATTTACTGGATATCGTAGAATGCCTGGTTGCCGCCAGAGATTGCTTTAGCAGCCTTTGTAACAGCCCATTCTCCAGCTGGAACGTAAACCTTTGGCTGTGGATAGACTTGTGCCCAGCGGCCTGGCTTGACTGATGCTGAGTGTGGGCGTGTTGGATGGTAAACAGCGGACCAAACTTGACCATTATCAACACCTGAAAGGAAATAGCCACCTCCTGGAAGGTTCTGCTGGTTCATCTTAGCACGGTTGATACCTGCGCCAATCCAGCCTGCAACCTGATCGAGTAACTTGTTGATATCACCAGTGATACGGATGCAATCCCATACACTGTTGGATTCTGGGTAGTATGGTGTGATGTACTGCCTTCTTGGGCGGTATTGTGCTGACTCCGCAAATAGGAATAAAGCGAAGAACATAATAAAAAATGTAAAAAAACCGACATGATTCAATTTTTGAATTTAAAAATTTTATTTGCTAAAAACCAGTTTAAACTATTTTAATATAGTAGCAGATTTAATTTGATTGATCCGCCTGCCGTCAGTTCTGACGTCAAAAAAATAAGAGTTAAAAATATTAATAAAAAACATGTATAGTAAATAATTTATCACGATGAAAAAATAAAATAGGGGCAGAAAAATTAATATAGGGCCAATAAGATCAAAAAATTCAAAAGTACGATTAAAATCAACACAAAATATTACGCAAAAACAATACTACTAGTTATTATTTTGGATAAAATACGGATTTTGAATACTATCAATATGATTGGACGCCACGCGAAATTCCAACACCACTTTTTTTATTCCATAAAATCATTATATTAATCATTTCAAATATAATTCCATGTAAAATAAGAGTAAATACGATATCTAATCATCGTTTTGCATTTTATAGTGTGTCTAATCTAGATAACATATATATAAGTGAATTATTCACTTTTTATAGAACAGCTCTTAAGATAGAAAAGATTTAAATTCAGAACATTGAAAACAATAGAATGGAAACTATAAAACTGTTAATATTGGGTTTATGAGTTTGCATCTGAAGCTTTGCTGGTAGTCTTTAAGAATTTCCATTGCTTCAGCAATTTTCATATAGGAGAAATAGTTTCAAGTGCATAATGGATTGATGATAACGTTGTCTTTGCTTCATTATCGCTTATATCTGCTGGTGTATGCCTTAATCTTCCGTAAACAATGTTTAAATCTCCTTTGATCTTAGAAAACGCAATGTAAGCAACAGTATTTCCTTTTTCACCATCAATGGAATGGATTCCAAGCCACATTTCCTTAAATGGACCGTCAATTTTGAATGATGAAATTAATTAAAGAATTGGAACTATTCCAGGAGAAACTGAATGTGCTACCCAGCACTGAGCCATAGCTTTGTATTCTCCAACTGGTTGCTTTTAAGAAACTTTGAAATTGAAATCTTTTCTCATTCTTTTCATTAAAGTGTCTACTGTGTCGTCTTTTGTAACATTAGCATGAACATTAACATGAGAGAAACAGTTGCCGAAGCTGAAACTCTTTTTCGTCAAATATTGACGCATATCGATGCAATTTGGCAATTCTGTTGTTCTAAGCTTGTTATTGAAAGCAGATACAGATAAAGTGACGCTTGACCAGTAATATTCAGTCAAATTTTTGAGTCTTCCGTTGAGATTGTAAGTCATTAAGTCTTTTGCGTTATTTGAAACAGTATTAATGCTCATAACATATGTAGTGTGAAATTCCTTTGTGTCTTTTGGATAAATTCTTCAATGATGTGGATCAAAAACAGGCAACATTGGCAATTCTCCCTTATAATGATTGATCTCATCAGCGAACACTGTGTTATATTGTATAATAGATGGCACATTGTCAATTTCTTCATCTTTCTTCAAATATTCGTATAAATGGTGAATATAGCCTCCATCTCCAGCTAAATGATTAATATTGAGGACAATGTTATCACTGTTAGTTCCAATTTACGCAAGTGCTTGATCCATTAGTCTTGTATATTCTTGATACATAAATTTGCAAAGTTTATCGAGATCTTTTTCGATCTCAGGTAAATTGTATACAGCCGGGGCTATTTGTTTTAAATATGTCTTTTTCATCAGTGGCATAGTGTAAACCTGAAACAACTTTGTTAATTTTTTCCAACATTCTCGGCATTTGTGATTTGTCATTCAAAGTAAGGTCAAGTTGTACATAAACCCTTGAGCTAATGAAGAAAATCTCTCATTCGATTGCAGGACGTCTTTCTAACATAGAAGGGAGATGATATTTTTGAAGTCAATCGATATTCAAGCCAAACAACGCAAACATTCTTGCCTTGATGTGTTAAATCATTTTGCATCCAGTGTATGTAAACTAGCTTAAATCAAATGCATTGCTTAATCTCGAAAATAATTTTGATTATCAGATTTTCATATGATAGATTCTATTGACAATCATTATTTGATAAAGAATTTCATAAAATAATAATACTATGTTGATATAGAGTTAAAATCACAAATATAATTTTATTTTGTAATTAATGATGGATAAATTCGATATTTAATTTATAATATTGATTTCATTGTAGCAGGAAGTTTCTTGCGGAAGCTCATCTGGTAGTCTTTGAGCATCTCCATTGCTTCTGCGATTTTCATATTTGGTGACATGTTTTCAAGACCATAATGGAATGAAGAGAGCAATGTCTTCGACTCATTGTCACTGATGTCGCTTGGAGCGTGTCTCAATCTTCCATAAACAGTGTTTTTGTCGCCTTTGACTTTGGAAAATGCAATGAAACAGATAATATTAGCTCTTCCTCCGTCAACTGAATCGAGGCCGAGCCACATATCCTTGAATGGACCATTAATTGTGAATGTACCATTTAATGAAAGATCTGGAACCATTCCTGGGAGATTTGATTCTGTTGTCCAGCCAAGTTTCATGGCTTTGAGTTCGCCGACTTGAATCTTTCGATTAAAGTTGAAATTGAAATCATTTCTCAATCTCTTCATTAAAGTGTCGACTGTATCGTCTTTTGTAACATCGGCGTGAACATAAACGTGTGAGAAACAGTTGCCATAGCTGAAGCTTTCCTTTGACAACATTTGGCGCATATTGATGCAGGTTGGCAAACCAGTTGTTTCAAGTTTGCCATTGAAAGCAGATACAGACAAAATGACGCTTGACCAGTAGTATTCTGTCAAATTCTTGATCTTTCCGTTGAGTTTGTAAGTCATCAAGTCTTTTGCGTCGCTTGATACGGTATTGGTAAGCATTCCGTATGTTGTATGGAAGTTAGTTGCATCTTTTGGATAAATCCTTGTAACTTTTGGATCTTCAACAGCAAACTTAGGAATTATACCGTTATACTTCTGGATTTCCTCATCGAACACCTTTTCAACTGGAATAATTGACGGAACATAGTCAATTTCTTCATCTTTCTTGAGATATTCAAATAAATTATGAATATATCCGCCGTCGCATGCCAAGTGATTGATGTTGAGGACAATAGTATCACTATTAGTACCAATTGAAGCTAGAGCTTGATCCATTGGTCTCGTATACTTCTGATACATGATATTGTTTAATACATCGAGATCTTTAACATTGTCTGGCAAATCGAATATAGGAGTTGGACCATTGGTTTTAAATATATCTTTTCCATCAGTGCCGTGATGTAAAGCAGCAACAGCTTTGTTCATCTTATTAAGAAACTTCGGCATTGCAGATTTATCCTCCAAGGTAAGTGCAAGCTGAACATATGTCTTAGTATTGATGAAAAAGTTCTCCCAACCGACAGCTGGACGTCTCTCTAACATAGAAGTGAAGAGAAAGTATTTGAATATGCATTTAAATGTGCGACATTTATAATAAAAGGAAGGAGAAGGTGTAGTAGATCCAGTTTAAATCAACGAGTACGACTAGTTACAATAAAATTGCTGAAATTTTTCTGAACTCAAGCTATTATCATTTTATTATGGAAATAAGCAATATTATTCCCATTAGATATGATGCTATACACGATAAAGGTTGAATCTTAATTTTTAAATCAAATAGAATGGGAATATTTAACGTCTTAAATAAACATAATCAAATATATTTGTAAGGCACTATGGCCGAGTGGTTAAGGCGTGGGATTTGAGTCCCCATGGGTTTATCCCGCATCGGTTCAAATCCGGTT